>CM076569.1:189910664-189998582 GCA_034641835.2 Pinus albicaulis | reverse complement strand
TGTGATATGTGATTTGCACAGATCGCATTTCGCAAACACTCGAGGTCAAGATGCATAGTATCAATACTTATACGATGTGCGATATATCATTTATCACAAAGCGCTAGAAATGATGCCTAATTAATTGATATGTTGAAGATCTCACAATATAAATCTTCTAATTGGACATATATGGTAAAACACGTAAAAATTTGATATCTTTCTATGGCATGTTTCAAATAAAAGCGTCGAATTTACGATTTATAGTAGTTAAACTCTGTTTTCTCCTTTTTCCTCTGCTCTTCATCTCTACTCTGATTTCCCTGTTTTCTTGAATTCTAGAAATCACTCGAGAAAGCAATATCAGCAAAAATGATGAAGAAAGAAAAAGCAATTGCCCAAACATCTACCTTTGAAGTCACGGATATGCCTCCACTCTTCTCAGATACTACTTGCAATAAGGACATTAGAACCACTTCCTCGGAAGCAATGTACATTTTGCTCGAAGGAGAGAAACCAAGGGAATTAAAGAAAGTAGAAACAACGGATGCACCTGACTCATCTGAGCCTTCCTATTTTAAGGCTGCATGTTCCTTTTTACACAAGATAGTCGCAAGACCGAAGATTTTACCATATACTAACATGGTGAGATGGGTCATTGACAATGTCAATGTTGCAGACAGAACTTTCAAGAACTCAAGACAAGAAGACATGGGTTCATTTACCCCTGAAGATTTGTGCATTATGTACCACCTGCCAATACCACAGAAAGTTTACGATAAATCTTTTCTTGAAAAGTTTGTGAAAGAAAATGAAGACCCGATGAAGGTAGTGAAAGAATGGAAGTTTGATCACAGCAAGTTTAAGCGGGATAAACTTCGTATGTATCCAATTGCACAATTACCAGCACCCCACTATTTTATAGCAGCAATGATGTGTAGGTTATTTTCCAATAATGATACCACCAAATTTTCTATTGAATGGGTTCCCCTAATAGATGTTGTCGTTAATGTTACCATTATGAATTGGGCCAATATCCTATCCAATAATTTGGGCATGACTATTAGAGATTTTAGACAAAATAGAGTCTTTTCTACTAGAACAATCCCTCCTTTTTACATGAGTGCATATATTATGGACGCGATATGTTTCTATTCAAATTTTCTTATTATGGGTTGGAAATGGACCAGTCAAGGTCCTATTCATATTCATGCCTATCACAAAGCCTTGTGGGAATCTGAATTTCATTCTCATTTTTATAAAATTTGCTATGGAGTCATGTTGTCCATCAACCAAATCATTTTTAATGAGAGAGCCCCCACGATTTCTAAAGAGGCCAATGCAGAGATTATGTATGTAGCCAAATGGTTTGGAGAAGAAACTTTTACTTATATCAGAGTTTTTGGGAGTCTTGCGTCTCCCCATGTTTTTCCCTATTATGTCCTAGACAAAATTTTGGCCAAGGAGATTGGATACCAAACATTAGGAAATAGTATAACTAAGCATCTCAAAGATTCAAAGAAGTCTATTTCGCCTACGTTTCTAGTACAATGTGGTACCTTTTCTCTTTTTGATATAGGTCATACAGCAAAGGAGATCCCAAATATTACATCTTTGAATCTGGCTTTTATGCCAGGAAGATATTATGAGCCCAAAAATGTAGTCCAAAATTTTACTACTACTCTTAAAGTTAGCCATTCATGCATGAGAAAGATGATTCTGATGATTTGTTTGAAGGGACAGAAAAGTTTTCAGAGGTATTGAACATAGCATCTAATAGAATCAGTGTAACATATATCAAATATTTCCATGAGTACAGAAATAAAATATTGGAAACAGTCCCATTGGACCTGTTGCAAATAGAGGAAATTAGTGAGCCAACTCCTAGTTTAAGCCTACATGATGATTCAAAATATATCTCTGAAGATGAATCCCAAGAAAAATCAGTTCAAAATTCAGAACATTCCCAATACGAGTCCCAAGATTCATATCATTCTGAAAATAAAGATGAAAGTCCTGATAAAATAATTAAAGATGTAAATAAAGGAATTGACATACATGCTGAGGAAAGAACTGATGAAGCTGGATTAGAAAAGGCATCTTCTAAATAGCTCCAGGAAGTTATGTCTACACCTAAGCAGACAGTAAAATCCCAAGTGGATCATTTAAGCAAAGAATGGCAGAAGTTTACTGAAAAACTTCAGGTACTACCTAATCCTAATCCTGAAGGATCATTAAGCATTCATACTCCTGAACAGATTCAAAAACTGCCAGAAACAGAAATAGCACTTCAACAAACTACAGGGGTTCAAAATTAGGAAATCATCCCAGCCTTCCCTACTGAAGAAATTGCTTTGAATATTGAAGAGATACCTCCATTGGACATTTTCTACAGTCCAAATCATAAAGTTGTAGTGAAGAGGAGAAAAAGGAGAAGAATTGATGGATCAATGACAACCATTAATAATGAGCCATTAGATGTTGTTTGCAAAGACACTCTTGTCAATACAATTGAAGATCTTACTAAACTTTCACAGTTTGCAGGAGCATATGCAAATGATACAATTGATAAAGCAGCAAAAGCGAAACTTTTGCTTAGAAAAAGAGAAGAAAGGGTCCAAGTGCTAGAAAAACAACTGGAACACAAGAAACATAATGCCAATAAGCAAGCTGAAATGCAAATGGCACAGTTCCAGAAAGAATTTGAAAAGTTTAAATTGCAGCATCAAGTGCACATCTCTAAAAAAGATGCACAGATAGAAGCAACAATGGACAAGCTCAAGAGTCAACCTCAAATAGAGCAATTCATTAAAGAAGCACTTGAATGGAATTAACAGTTGAAACAACAACAAGAGAGTTTCTGCCAATAAATTTGTGCTACTAACTCATAATGTGAAATAAGTAACATATTGACTCAACACGTGGCAAACAGAAAGTTAGAATGTGAAAGGATTGATAAGAAAATTTCTGAATTTATTTCTTGGCAAGAATCTGATGAAGGGAAGAAGGTTGATCTCCCAAAGATTGACAAATCTCATAAGGATATTTTTTTTAAAGAGTGGGAGATGCAATTAAAACAAGCATATAAAGCAGCATCAAAGGTAGCCAACGTAACAAACAAAATCATCGAGTCTGTCAATGAACAACTTCAGAATGCCAAACTTATTGAAGAATGTACAGCTGAAGAAATTCTAGAAGTCAAGCTATTAGAGAAGCAGTGGAAGGAAAGCATTGAGAAACAAAAAGGCGGTGCCAACACTTTCAAATGCCGTATTCAAATGACAAGTGAAATCTGGAATCACTCAACCGACTCAACTGAAGCCAATGATGGATATTTGCCAGCTCAAAGACCAAGTGACAAAAAGAAATCAACCCAACTAAGCAATCTTGTCATTTTTAGTTTCTATATTTTAGTTTAGTCTACTTATTATGAGGAAGGTTGTTTGAAACCTCCTCAACATTTTGTGTAATAACATATTTTTGACTTATTTATTTTAGTATTGAAACCTCTCTCATGCATTTAGAGAGGGGTCCAGAATTTTGTCAAAATTGTTTTTGCGAAAGCTTGCACTTCTGTACTTTTGTGAATGCTTTTGATAAAATATATGAAACATGATCTACATTTTTGAAAATTGGAGTATGCTTTACTGAAATTTCACTTTTGTACTCTTAAAGTATATTTGGATTGAGAAGAAGCATGCCAATATTGTAGATTTCATGAGCAGAACTTATCACTTTTGTACTCTTAAAGTATATTTGGATTGAGAAGAAGCATGCCAATATTGTAGATTTCATGAGCAGAACTTATCATATCTGGTACTATTATCTTTATGATTAAGTCTTGATTATGAATTTACAATAATTTCTCCTTATATTGTGATATGTGTGCAGTTTGATTTACAGTTTATCATTCATGCACTTTTGTACAATGTTTCAGTTGTAATTCCTTACCAAATACATAGAGCAATCGATATATGTGGTATATTTTACATAATTATTTTGACTAATTATTTAGTCAAAATAATTATCTTACATAATTTTTATCTCTTTCAGTTTTTAATGAACTTTATTATCTTTTACTGTAAGATATCTTTTTAGATCGCATTGATGGTAATTCTGCCCGGGTTATAGATTAAGTTAAATAATTAGATTAAATAGATGCATGTGTTTGTTACTTAGATAAATTATTTCCATTAGCTTAAAGTCATTCTTCATTTCACCTTATATCAAATCCATCATCATCATTTCAATTTCTTTGCTGGGAAACTGGTCCCATTATCCCCAGTCGGAGCCACTATACCAAACGGAAAAAGAACTTCTTTAAGGTCTGGATCGAGTGGTTATACCCCATGTTGTTGCAACATAATTCCAGGGCTTCAACACCACCAACGACACATACAACTCTATCAAGTTAGTAAAGTAGAGCAAGTTTTTCACCAAGGCAAGTGGCTCAACAAGAGCCAAATTCAATAGAAATTTTCCCATCTAATGAGGCCCAACTTGACACAATGGATAACATTTCTTCCGAAGGGGAGAATACTAATATTTCTCCATGAATTAATATAGTGTCAAACTTCACAATCATATACGACAATAGTTTCTTCTTATCGCATAACCAAAGGTACATTGATTTACAATTATTTTCGAGTCCATAATAAGATTTCCACTTACTATTCATCCTTGTCTCAATACTTTAGTTCCCATTAAACTTGTGATAAAGATCAATCTTGAGATATTTCTGTAAAATCACTTCTTCCCACTTCTTGTTATCATACACAAAATTAATATATATATATATATATATATATATATTTTTAAATATTACTCATCATACTTGTCATTTTATAACCACTAACACTAATCCAATATTAAAAATCTTTTAAAATTTAATAAACTATATAAAAACGAAAAAGAGCATAATTGGTCATTAGCTCAAATTTTAGCTCCTTTTAGCGAAGTTTTACAAATTTTGTTGATTGTCTTAGCTTGGCCACTTTAGCATTTTTTCAAAAGAAAAAAACGACCTTACTTTCATTACTTGAAACAAAAGAGATTACAAGTAACATAGATCTGATCATCAACATCAGAGAGATCAATGTCCAACTTAAGTCTTCCTGCTAGGGAAAAGTTCACCAAAGAAACATAGATGACAAAAAAAGACATTGTTTAAAAAAATTGAAAACAAATCAGACCAAATTACAGTGGAATCTTCAATTTCCAAGGTACCCTGGGGAGTGGCCTGAAAAGTTGAAAGACCAAATCAGAAATTCCAGAATGGGCGAGAGATCTTTGGCTGGGAGGCGTGCGAGTTACCCATATTATATTTCCTCTCATTTGCCTCGTTGAGTTCTTTCAAATCAACCGCTCTGCGCAACGCACTAAGATATTGCAACATGGATCTTCAGGAAATCTAATACCTCTGATAGGAAGGTTGGGGCAGAAAATTGGGGAATCCTTTAAAGTATCAAGACCAGAACAGATAGAGTCTGATCTCAAAGGTTGGAGTCGAGAGTAAAATTCATAAGCCGATGAGTCCAGATTCCATAGGAACTCCTCAAACAAAAGATTGGAAATGAATCATACCAGGAGCAGCGATATAACCAACCTTAGAAAGAGATTCAACCTCACCATTCTCAATCCTGTAGATGTAGGAGATGGGCACGCTAAATAAGATCTTAATAAAAGCACGAACTCTCAACTTCTAGTTTGAGAGTGAAGGAGCTTCCAGTTGACAATTTCCAATGGTCCATTCGATGATAGTTTTAGAATCTTCGAAAAACAACCTATTCTCAAATTCCAAGCCAATGTGCACAGAACAAGATTCCCCAAAGTGCAAGGAGTTCCGCTCTAGAAATGGTGCCTGATCCACAGGACCAGTGAAATATGAAGGAAATCTTTGGATCTAAGCATAAGGCCATTCCACATCCACAAACACCAAAAGAGGAAGCTCCATCAAAAAATTCCACAGGAAAAGTGGACCAAAAAATTTAGGAGGATGGATATGTTTGGGCCGTCTGGGAGAGGGGGAGGAGAATTCTTGATAGTAAGTAGTAATTCCACTGCAAGTCCTCCATATGTCAGCGTGCACTTGTTAAAAAATATGGGCATTCCTGGCGGGCCATATGCGCCATAGAACGAAAAAAGGTAGGGACAAATGTTGATTGTTTTCCAAAGTCCACAAATGAAGACATGTAACAATATCTGATCGATCCCAGGCGACTTGTATTTGAATAATCTGAAACACAGTGAGAGACCAAGGATGCAAAAGGACTGCAAAAACATGTGATGGATGTTTTCAGCTTGTGATTGACACATAACACATATGTTAAGCCCCAAGAAGCCCTGCTTAGAAAGGTTGTCGCAATTCAACACAATTGTGTGTCACCAACCAAATCAAACACCACTTAATTTTTAGAGGAGTATTCCATTTCCAAGCTTGGCCACTTGCGCTTACAACTCCAAAAGAGGAATGCGAGATGGTACGTGGTCCATATAGAAGTTAATAGTTAATACTTCTTGTATGCTTACGTGTGGTAATTGGTCCATCTATGTAGTGGCCAGCGGGCTTTAAAATTTAATACATCAGGTAAGCTTTAGAATTTAATACATTAAATAAGCTTAGATGTGTTATTTGATCTTTCTAGTGTCCCCTAAGACTGCAAGTTCGCTTAGGTATTTAAATGTGAAAAAATAAGCTTAAAAATTCTTTTGGCAAATGAAGATTGACTTTGTACACCATGGTGACGAACTAGACTGGTGAGTGTTCAGAAAGCGCGAAGGAAAACAGACTTAAACCACACAACACATGGGGTCACCTTGTTTATAGCATATAGTCCGCTTTTTGACAAAAAAAAAAAGGGTCCAACTGCGTAAACAACATTACGGCGTGGCTAGTTACTTCCGTGAAGATTGGAGATTGAAAAGCTAGGAACAACCAGGCACAAATAGTACAAAACTTAGGACGGAAGATTCCAAAAAAATTCAAATGAATCTCATCAATATGTAAAGAACTTCACAGAAATATTGGACCACACCACACCTGTCCGACAATATGTTAAGCACTTCTCAGGGATACTGGACACACCTGTCCGAGCTCACATTGATCTGACGATAATAGGTCATATTTAAGTTCTCTGGATCTATCCTTCATTAACAGAAGTTTCAAATACACACTTACGAGCGGCATCGTTAAATGAACACAGAGCATTGAATTATATGCTCCTGCTATTCTATCTCATGTCTTGTTGTTCAGATTTCAATGAGAAAAAGAATAAACTTGACTGAGAAATTCAAATCAGAGAAATTATTAATTACGATGTGTCGCAATTTATACGAGTCAGTTCTCTTTCTATTTCTTGATGAAGCTGAACATTATGGAAAAACATGATCCCCAAATTTAGATGCATAGGTTAAGGTCCGTGTGATTGTTGATATTGGTGAAGTTTTCCTCGCTGATCAGTCAACATCACTGAAACGTAATTCAATGCATTTGGCGAAGCACATGAGTGCTGACAACGGTTGAGAACTTGACTGATAGAATGTGGATCGCATATCAAATGAAGCATTTTTATGACAATATGTTCAGGATGCAAGCAGTGGTTTGTATTAAAATCGTTAACAGATAGAGGCCAGGGGATCCGTGATTGTTCGATTCCCCTTATGGACAAAAAGCTAGCTGCAGCCGAACCTGAACAACTAAGTCTGACTAGTTGCAGGTGGCCGCATCACAAGATCAGCTGGTCAGGGACCAGCGACTAGGCTTGGCCCTGCCGAATATTTTACCTCTATTTGATATGCTTTTCAACGCTGTAAATCCCGTGTCCGTTTCTTTCTTCAAGAAGGTTCTGAGATGTGATAACTGCTCTTTGCAGCGTTTATTTTCGGAGACGACCTCTGTGCGCTTGGCGATGACAAGGTCTCGGCCTCCTCCTGATCCGGTAGTGCTGCATCTTTGGTACGCGGAGAACCATTTGGCTTTCATGTACTCCAGTGTTCTCCACGGTGGAACAGGCATGGAGTTTTGGTTCAACGAACATTTCGCAGCTTTACACACGATCTGCAGAATCTGCTCCAACTTTGCCGCCTTGCCAATAAAGATAGCCGGCAGCAGCTTCAAGGTAGCGTGGTATTGCGGAACAGGCCTCGCAATCTCGAACTGTGTTCGGAAATCTGTGTCAATTATTATGCGATCGGCTGGGTCAGGATTTCGATCGGGCATGATTATGTCAATGTACTCATACTGACCTGCAATTCTCGGATCAATTCAATAAAATATGGAGCTAGTCAGTGCCAGAAAGTCAAAGAAACGGTGCCTGTATACAGGTAAATCTGCTATTTAAAAGGAAATACCAAGGATCGTACGATGCTCACCTCCAGGAACTCTTCCGGAGTTGTTCCATTCGATCTTGCAAAGAGAGGCATTGTATCCGGAGCATTTTAAGCTTTTCACTACCAAATGCTTGATACAACTTCCGTTACAGCTTGCACGCGAGCTTTGACAAACCAAATCTGTCTCGTTCACATTCATCAGTACTTGATAAATGCTATAGAGTGAATCTCTTTCAGGTGAAGAGATGGACGACGCTAAACCCTGCGGAACAACACCATGGAACTTCACATTAAAGCAAACGGAAAAACAAGCATATAACTCTAAAATTGATAAGAATTTCTCTTAAACCAAGAGAAAACGCCTTCTTTGAAATGTCAAAACCGACATTAAATCTTCTATTCCAGTATGTTATTATATTAGCAAAGAATTCAAAATTTCCGTTACACTAAACTCGAGAATTTTTATGAATCCAAGAGAAATTTCCGCCTTTTAAATTCTGCAGTAAGATTATTTCAGTAAACATAATTAATTCTCTTTGGATTCTCTTAACAAAGAAATTAAAATTTCGGATACATTTTAAACTTCGTAAGAATTTCTATCAAACCAAGAGAATCCCTAATTTGAAGAGTCAAAGAACGACATCAAATCTTCTGTTCCACTAAGATCATCTTATAAATACAAATTGCCTTAGGATTATCATAGCAATGAAATTAAAAGAACGGGATTAAATCTTCGGTACCAGTACGATCATGTCAGTAAACAAAATTATCTTTGGATTATCTTAGCAAACAAATTAAAAATTTCGAATATAGTGTAAACTCCGGAAGCGTTCCTCTCAATCCAAGATCAAAAGTCTGCTTTGAATCGTGAAGGATGACAGCAAATCTTCTGTTCCAGATATCTCAGTAAAGAAAATTAACTCAGAATTATCTGACCAAAGAAATTAGAACTTCTAGGAGAATTCAAACAGTTTAAAAAAAACCCAAATTTGAAATGGAATTGCCGTTGTATTGATGAATTATAGGATGAAACCCTAAAACTCCACGTTCTCTTTATCCAGAGGAAAAGAAATCACTAGCGTACACACGGCTAAAAATTTATCTCAATCAAAGTGAAATATTTCCAGAAATAAGTCTTAAGCGTCAAAAATGATATCAAAACTTCTGGTCTAGGCGGATCATAATATTAGTCTAAGAACTAAAGCTGCGAAGAAAATTCAAGCTTCATGGAGCCTAAATTTGGAAGTAAAATGCCAAAAATCACTCAATTTTCAAGTAAACTGTTGTCGACCTGAAGAGTCTCGTTGAGTTTAAGGATCGCCGCAGCTCCGTTTTCCGCTGGAGCGACACCGCTAGCTTCTTGAGAACCGCTCCCGTTCTCGATAAAGTCGTACACCATGACCGCGAGATCGCTCTCGCTGTCGTCGCTGCCATTTTTAGTGTTATAACTAGAACCTTCATCCGATTCTTTACCGAAACCACTCAACAGGCGAGATGCCTGAAACTGAGACGTCGGCTTACAGGCGGCCTTGTGCTTGCCGCAATAAAACGGGATACATTTACCGGCAGTGATCTGCCGCGCCGAGGAATCCGCATTTGGTGCTTCCCCCGGCCAAATCTCAGGCGGCGAAGGAGAGACCTTTCGCACGTCGAAAAATCCAGAAAGCATGGACTCATTTAAAGGATATCCAGGCATGTTTAGAAACACGGCCCCGGATTACCGCCGATTAAGGGACTCGAACCTCGGCGCCTCACAATCTTCATCCTGCAGCTTGGATCTAGGCAGCAAATGAGTTGTCTTTATCTCTAATCGAACCTCCATCTGGTCAGCGGATCGATTCCAACGGATGATCCATAATTCACAATTATTCCCTTATTCGGCACCGAAATTAGCACCGGCACAACGCCTTCAATCTTTCTATTAAAGAGAGAAACGGAATCCTCTCTTTGAGAACGAGAGAAACGGTATTCTTAATTTTGAGAAAAAGAGAAACGGAAGATGCCTGGCAGGCGGTTTCAATTTCCAAAGTGCTTTAAAGAGGAAGAGGAGGGAGAGCGTGATGGCCTCTGGCCTGTGCGCTAGCGGAAGTACAAAGAGCAACAAAAGAATGAACAGCCATAATAATTACCATCATCTGACGCACCTGCAGGACATGTCCATCATTTAACCCGCCATTCACATAGAGGAGTTGGGGAATGTACGTCAGGCTCGGCGCGGTCCTGCGCGTTTATTTAAATCGCCGTCCCAAGCAAGCCAGTATCCATCCACGGCGCCCCCTGTGTCAACACTCTACAGAAATCCAGGGTCCCATAACAACGGGGCCCCATGCCCCTCATCATCCCTCAAGCCACACCCAACAGGTTTCATTCGTACATCATTCCACTGACGGAATTAACAACGGCGATACCTGTTCTGCTCTGCTCCAACACAGCTTCAAAAATTAAACTCAACCCTACCCTACCGGTTCCTCTGCCGCCCTTCTGTAAATACCGACCATATTTAATCTGCAGTGACCGAAACTAACTTCCTACTTCATATTTATCTCTTTCTTTATCCATCCACGCACTCGGCAGTACCACTGTGGGCACTGTCAATTCCATCGTCCGTTCGTACTGTCCTGGCCCTCGTGGGTCCAGATGCTTCACCTCGCGGGCCGTGCCAGCAATAATTGTGACATAAAATGCTTCACTTCGTTACACCAGGGTCAACAGAAAAGGATGGGACTTATCCATACAAATTAAAATATTTTCCCTTTTTAACAGCTTCCCCTTGATTCACCTTGCCCGTGTGGGAGCCAGGGATATTACCTCGTCCGGTTTCCCTGTAACTACGCCTACGCAACGGCTACTCCTAGGTTACTTTCTCAGCGCTCCAATTTCAATTTTAAATACGCTGGTAAATTTGTGAATACAAATTTTCTTTTAATTTTTCTCATTTAATTTTTTATTTTTAAATTAAATTATTAGTAATTATATGTTTTAATTACAATTTTTAAATTAAATATTATTTTCTGAAGTATTTTTTATTTTTATTTTTATATTTTTATAAACCGTTTATTTCTATTTATGTAAAAAATAATAATATTTATATAAAGATAATTAGGTTTTTGGATAAGAAATACTTTCCCACTCGTAAAAAGAGATGTTGTAGCTGAAAAAATTAATATCACCACCATTAAGAGAAATATGTTGTATAATGTAAAATGAAATATAGTTATAAAATGTTAAATAAAAAAGAAAAATAATAATTGACTAAATAATGATTTAATATTTTTCTTTATATATTATAAATATTACATTAAAAAAATAATTATTTAAGAAAGAAAAAAAGTTATATTTATTTATGTATATATATATATGTTTTGGAAAAAATTTAAGATAAGAATATTTCTTTTTTTTGGTAAGTTTGGCATCACTATATTTTCATCATATCTAATATTTCACCTGTTGGGGATAAACAAGATTGTCCAAGACCTAGTAGACAAGATAAGAATATTTTTAAATAAAAATTGTTAAATTTATATGTAATATAAATAATATTAGAAAGAACTTGCATAAATTTATCTTTTATTTTGGATTGATCAAGGGTCAAGACCAAATCTCTTGAGAAAAGTTTTATTTCAAAATTTACATTAAAAAATAAATTTACATTTTAAGAAATTTAGTTTTTCTAAACACTTGGTAAATCTAAAATTAAATTAAATCTATGCTAATTAATAATAACATGCAATTCACTATAATACTTATTAAATATTTATAATAATCATCCACATAAAAAATGGTATGTAATTTAAATGTTTTGAATTTAAAACTAAAATAATCATGAAAATATTTAAAAATTAAAGGAAAAAGTTATCTCATTATCTGTGGTATGGTTGAGAAAATTAGGGATGCAAATTAGTTAAAATTCATATTGGTATAGTGTGAGGAAATTTTGAATAATAATTAGTTTTTTTTTTTTTAATCTATTTCACTAAAATTTATTAATTTTATAAAATAAGGTATTATAATTTTTATTATTTATAATAGTATTATTTAATTAATTATATTAAATTTTATGTTTTATTATAATTTATAATATTATGTAATTTATTTAAAAATTTATGTATAAAATTGTATTTTATTATAAAAGTACAAAATTATATATTTTCATTTTTTTAGTATTAAAATATTTTAAAGGATATTATATTGTATTTTAATTTTGTTTTAACAGGCATAATTTTTGGATAGAAAATTCTCAATATATTTTCACTTTTTTCATAATTATAATTCTATTTTTTTATAATGTTATTATATATATATATATATATATAATATATATATATATATATATATATAGACACACACACACACATACACACTTTTCTTTCAAGGTTGTCAAGAGTTTTATTAGAAAATTCCATCACATGGACTTCTTCCAAGAAAAAAATTAGTCCTTCCTTGGACAAAGCATTGGACCTCTAAATTAGTTCTATGTAGATGTAACAAATAAAAAACCTATCAAGAGTTTTATGAAACTTTGTAGTAGAAAATTCCACCACATAGACTTCTCAATGACAAATTTAGTCATTCCTTGGACAAAGCTTGACCCTCTAATTTAATTCTATGTAGATTTAACAAACAAAAAACCTATCAAACACAACTATGTACTCTTTCCAAGTGTCTCATGATTGCTTGTAGATCAACATTTTTTATTAGGTGCAAACCTTTCATCCAATTAACTACAACAAAGAATATTTATGAACCTACAAATTCGTTATACCATGATGAAGAGCTAACTTTAAGAGAAATATTAGAATCAAGAACTCTTACTGAACATCGTACTTTAATTTACACTTCAAACCATAATTCAATAGCTCTACCATATTAGTAGTGCCCCTTCCACCATTTTCTTAATAAGATAAGTAATAATAATATAAGAGGAAAAGTAAACATCCCATGCCACACTTTTGATCGTGCCATTAACTCGCCCCTTTGAAAATCCCCTAGCTATATCACTTATCAACCAATAACTCTCCATTTTGTGACAAATTTGGATTTGGAGACTTCTTTGACTTGATAAATTGTACTTGCCACCATAGTTAGGCATCTCCTTCTCAGCAAAATGTCTATTATTAAATGAAAACCATATTCCCCACAATGTTAGAAGGATCTATAAATATTAATCTATAGTCTTGTAGACCATTTGTGTAGAAAAAGCCCCACATCTTCTTTGTTACATAATTTGAGCAACACAACCATATACAAACATCCTAATAGATCTATTTTCTGAAAGCACATCTTGTAAATAGATGACATCACAATTCCTTGACACTAAAAGAAAGAATAGAAAATTTTGGTCCAACTATGTTCCTTGTAAAGCCTTATAGTCTAGCACTTCATCTTGTAGGATAAGTCACATGAATATTTTGTTTTTCCTTCAGAACTTTCACCTCATGGATTCTTCTCCATTGCTAGACTTTAGGATTTGATACCACTACCAACAACAATTAATATCTTTCTTTAAGAGTACAAAAGCCTCACTCTTTAAGGCCTAACCAATTCAAAATGTCCTCCTCCTCGCTTGACCTTGTATGGGCTCATCTAAGTTCAATTTTGATTTATTTCCATTATCTTTGCCAATCACTAGTACTATATTAGGATCCCAAGGTCTTTTTTTGTGCCTAAGACCATATGTCCATTTAAGCCTTATCACTACAATATTTGAGGACTTTAATAGTATTCATATGCAAATGATGTATTAAGTTTAGAGAAAGTCTTACCTGGTTTCCACAACCCACTATGGTTTCTACTCCAACTCTCGCATCCTCCCCTTTCCCAACCTTTCAACACAACATTTTACTTATCACTAAGTAAGAAGGCACTAGTCTACCTTTCCTCCATTGTAATCTAAGTTAAAATATAATCTATCATCAAGCATTTATTATACATAGTATGTTGTGTTATATTTATAAGGTAATTATTAATTTTATGATAACTTATTGTATATTATTAATTGTATTAAATTGTTGTTAATTTATTGTTAAATTTAGTCAATTAGATATAGGTTGGTTGGTTGGGATTTTTTTTTGTCCTCATCACCTAGGTTCATTTTTGGCATATCACATGTTTGAATTCATCTTGAGGATATCCTTAATATGGCTTCAAGCTTTGTTGTTTGTCTAGAAATCCTTATAGAATTGAAATATGTATATTCTACATAAAATATAACTTATTATTAGATTTAAAAATGTTAACCAATTCTTAATTTAAATTTAGTTTTAATAAATATAATGACTAATTTATGAATTATTATTATTTATTTTAAAATTAATTTAATGATATAAATTATATTATATTAATAATTTATGTTATTTTTAAATTATTTATTATCAATTTCCTGCATCGTGCATCAGGGAGGGGACATGTAGAGGAGGGCATGGCCACTATCCCATAGAGAATAAATGAGGGAGACATGACTAGCCCTCCCCCAATGTCACTAAATCAAGAGCTCGTACATGGAGTGGTGACGGATTGCACTTCATGCACTCATAGAGATAATGCATTATCGAGGTTTAATGCTTGACATCTTGATATTCATGCTCGAAGTGTGGATTTTCAAGTGGAAATATCCATAAAAGACCTTGGTTATCAGTACTAGCTTGGTACACAATGAAAAGTCACCATTCAAGGAGGTGGAGAATTTGCGACTTGGGTATTAGCCATATTTGACATGATTCAAGTTCTAATTTACTTTGATTTTATTTATTTTACAGCAATAAATAACTGATATTCATAGGTTAAGAGTCCAACATTGGAAATTCATTGCAGAGAATAATGAATTTTTGGTTTAAATCACTAGGCTCCCAACGAGGCATTTCTCTATTATTTTTCTATTTCTATTTGGATCCAGGCTCCACTCTAGCTTTCTTATGAATCTCTAAGTTTTTTCCTCCTAGGCCAAGAGCTTGGCTCCTCACTTGGCTCTCTCCATTGCTCGACTTCTGCTCTCCACTTCTTGTTTTTTGTCTTCCTCTTGCACTTGACCTCCACTCTCCCCTTCTTTTTTTATGCCTAAATCATAAGCTTGACATATGCTAAGTGGTGAAGGCACGTCCTCAAGATTTCCTTTTCATTTCAATTCCGCATTCTCTTCTCACTCTTTCAACCTTAATTTCCTCCCCAACTTCACTCTGTTTTCAAACCATGTCTCTTTAGGTATTTTTCACTAGGTACCCATACCTTTGCCTCCCACCTATCATTCTTAGGTAGAAAAAGTGAGTTGGATCATGAAGAGGAGTGGCGTACTACTATGAGATGGGATCTCAAACCCAATAGCATGTAAAGGCCTTAGCAAGGAACTATAGAGATCATACCCCACCTCAAAATCAAGAGAAAATTCTAAAGTAGACCGAGGAATAACAATGGAACAAGAATGTTTATCGGATGTGGAAATTGAAGGTGACTTTGGTGAATATATTTTGGATTTTGGGCACACAAGAGAAACACTCAATTAGTACATGTACACCATTCGCATATATTGGCCCCTAAAAGTGTTGCTTGAGAGGGTACTTCCACATAAAAACAAAGCTGGCAAGGAAGAAATTTTTGACGATGTTAGATGAGTTGTAACTTATAGGAAAATGACTAGATCTACATCTACAAAGGATTTAAGGCCACTTAGGCCTCCCTCCAGATCCAAACTACTCACGTGGGGGAAAAAAGATCCTAATAGGCCATTGCAATTGAAGAATAAAATTCTCCTAAAGTGAATTGATGCACTTTGTTCGCTCTATTGTTGGTTAATTTTATCTTAATTTTTTTTAGTATTTCGAGTATGTTGGTTTTAGTAATCCTCGAATCTCATGGCTTCAATGGTGTAATTTTGGATTTCCAAATCAAAGAAATTTTTTTTATGATAAAAAAACTTTAGTTATGCTAGTGGTGTGGTTTCCTAAATAATTTTGTAATTTTTAGTTTACTTTAAATAAATTACAACTTCTTTACATACCCAGCAAAATTATTTATCAATACTTAAGCATATTAATATAAATTATATATTTTTTTATTATATATTATAAACATATTAAATTTAATATTAAATGACAATGGGGCATAGAATATATGGTGACCGGGTGTACTCTTAAGTCATTTTGCTATGTAAAGGTCACCGTTCGAAACTTTATGGAAAAAATATATGCATGTTAAGGGTTGGTGTGGCCCAGACAGGGTGCAATCCCCATATAATTTTGATGACTTAGGTGCCCCTAAGTTGAGATTTCTCAAGTCACATATCAAATTTGATGTAATATCTAAAAAATTCACACAACTTGACAAACACAAAAATTAATATTAAATAAATATAATTTACCTAATTATTAAATAAATTTAACCAAACAATTTAATCCAAACATATTAAAGAATATCCTCTAATATATCTTTTACCCTATGCACATAGTGATATGATGTGTATTTATTAAATAAAATGATGGAGTTATTTGGTTTGGTTTATTGAATGAAGTTATATATATATATATATAAAAGGTTAATTGATTTATGTTTTTATAGAATTTAATGATATAATTTTAAATGAAATTATTATTTTTAATTAATTAAAATGTATTTAGAGTTATGATTATATTTATTCGCTACACTATTTATGTAATGAATTGAATAGTTATATTTTATTTTATTTTTTTAATATTTTTTCTAATCAATTTTACTTGAAATATAATAAAATTTCTTAAAATTATATAAATAATACATTTAAAAACACATTAAAATTAATAAAAATTAATTATCTTACTTGAAATTATAACAACAAATTTCAATTATAAAAAATTCTATCCACTAAACTGCATTATGATAATAATTATACGAATTATTAAAATTATATAAATAATACATTTAAAAACACATTAAAATTAATAAAAAATAATTATCTCACTTGAAATTATAACACCAAATTTCAATTATAAAAAATTATATCCACTAAACTGCATTATGATAATAATTATACGAATTATATTATCTGAACGATAAATTATATGAAATTATATAAATGGGTAAGGATGGGTAAAAGAATCTCTTGTGAGTCACAATGTTCGTGGGCACAAAATGACATTTTAACATCTTCCTTTTTAATATTTTTTAGCTCATAATTTTATGGGGAACATTTGGGATAAGGATAGAGGTGTGAGGGGAGTACATTTTTAATAAATTTGTATATTTATTATTTTTTTTAATTATTAATAATTTTTAATTATTGATAATTTTTAATTTAGATGAGTTTTGTTTTGGTAAAATTGTTTTATAGCATAAACTGTATTTATTTGATGATGATGATGATGGTTAACGTCTACTCAGACTAATCTTTGGTTTATTGGATCTAAAGAAAAGAGTTATTTAGTTTGATTTAAGATTTTATTCCTATGCTCAAAAAGCTTGGAGAGAAGCCTCCCGAGCTCACTATAATTTTGACATCTTAAAAGGCTAGGAAGGTCAGTATTGTAACAAATATTATGAAATTGAGCTCTAATGTGGTTGTACTCGGGGAACTCTAAGAGGAAGTGAGTTTCATCCTCGATGTTTATATTCTCAACGAGGAACTGTCCAACGCCCTGTTTCACTATGGAGCTCATGAGAGTTTGTTCTAATCTTGGCTATATTAATTTTCTTCTTTGAGCTAGTTAAAACACAGAGATACTTTTGATCTTCTAGGGTGGGGTTGATGACCTCCTTATAATATCTTAATTTTCTTTTAGCTGCTAGATCTTTCTCACACCACATTTTTTCTTTGAAATTAGAAGTAACAGTTTTTTTAATGTTATTAATATTTTGCAATGCAACATTCTCATCGATCTCCCAATGGTTTAACCAGGCCCTGGTGTCTTTATACCAACCTCATTTAAGCCTTAGGTGGTTTTGGCTGGAATTTAAAGCTATCTTAGGAAGTCTATGGTCTCATATGCTATTGAGCTTGTGCTTGTACAACAGAAGCCTAGTCATAGCTAGGCTCTTGATAGGGGAAAGACCCACTTCTATAAGGAGAATAGGATAGGGTGTATTGCTTTTAATTTTAAGGTTATAAGTTATAAAACGCTTTTGGATTTGCTCAATCTTTCTCCAGGATTCTCTAGAGATGTTGCAACCCCAAACCTCACATCCATATGAGATAACAGGAGTGACTAAAATTTCAAAGAGGAACTTCTTTCTATCCCACATTACGAGGTTTTCCATTTTACAATTATTTTCAAGACCAAAATAAGCTTTCCACCCCCCATTTATCATTTTATGAATGCTATAGTTCCAGTTGAGCTTGTGATGAATATCAATTCCTAGGTACTTGTAGGAAGACACTTCCTCCAAGTTACTATTGTCATACATAAAATTAGCGTAAGTGTCCTTCTTGGATTTGATAATCATAACTTTTGTTTTGTCAGTGTTAACAGACATACCCATGGTAGAGTAGAAATCCTTAAGAAGTCTAAGTTGCTTATCAAGATTAGATGGGAACCTTGCGAGAAGAACAATATCGTCAGCATAGAGAAGAAGGATGATGACTATCCCAGCTAAGATCATGCCAGCACATCCTGCTTCCTCTAAACAACCTTCTAGCTTGTCGATGTAAATGCCAAATAGGGTAGGGGAGAGGGGGCAACCTTGTTTAACTCCAATATTACACTTAATATCTTTCAACCACCCCTCATTGCTATTTAACTTGGCAATTACATTCTCGTATAACCTTATAGCAGCCGCTCTTAGCTCGAAAGGAACATTTAGCTCTTCTAATCTATTCCATAGGTTATTTCTAGAAACCATATCGAAAGCCTTTCTAAAGTCCACAAAGCAACAGAAGAGATTGGATTTATCATTGCGACATTCCTCCACAATGATTCGAAGTGTAACGAGGTGGTCTGTTGTTGAGTGTTGCCTTCTAAAACCCGCTTGGCCTTTAGCCTGCTTACCTTCACTTTCAAGCCAAATGCTCAACTTCTTTTCCAAAATAATACCATATAACTTGGCTAAGAGAGGGCTGATCATAATTGTCCGATAATTAGATGGGTTATTTGTACCCCCACTTTTAAAAATAGGGATAATGAGGCTCTGAGTCCAAGGTTTAGGGAACCCTTGCTTGACTGCTTGGTTTAAAAGCTTGTGGATGTGGGGGATGAGGACAAGACCTCCAATTTTTAAGATTTCTGCCTCGTAACCTTCAATGTCTTTAGCTTTCCCATTTTCCAGGCATTTAACCCCAAAATCAATGTATTATAATGAGAAAAATTCTTTCGTTGTGAGCAGGGTTTCAAAATCCCTAGCATTTGGAGAGTCATAAAGCTTTTTAAGATAGGAATTCCAGTCGCGTAAAGAAATTTTGTTATTATCTTTAGTTTTCCTAGTTAGAATATGCCTACAAAATTTCTTAGGAGCCACCTTAGAGAGGTGTAAGAGATTCTCTTATATTTTACGAATATATTTCCTTTTTTTCCTTTTAGTTAGGGCTTTGTAGATTTTTATCTTGTAAATTTTGAGAGATTCATCAACAGCTTTCTTAATTTCTCTCCTCGCACTTTTACAATATTTGTCATCCCATGCATTGGTTTTTCTATTTCTTTTATTACTTGAGACTTCAATTGAGAACTTGTTAATAGAATATGAGAGGGTTTTAGTAAAATTATGATATAGGTCATCTGTGTTGTCTATACTAGATAAAGGAAGAAAATTAGTTTTTAATTCATTTAGAAAGAGATCATTTTTATTTCTATCAAAGATTAAGTTATTTTAACTATAAGGATTATCTTCTATGGGATCTCTATGCATGAAAAAATTGAGAGTTATGAGTAAAGGCCTATGATCAGAGTCAGGCTCGTGGTTGTCTAAGATGTCAAAATTTATTATTTCGTTGTATAAAGGGAGATTGGAAATAACATAGTCTACCACGCTGCTGCCAAGCCCATGGATGCAGGTCATCTGGCTAGAATTGGGCCACTTCTTTAGATGGTCGCAAATTATGAGATCTTGAGCACTACAAAGCTTGACTAGCTCCGACCCAAACAAATTATCCCCGAGGTATTCAGAGCTCCTTTTGTACCGGTTAGCTAGAGTAAGGTCTTCGTCTAACCAAAGAGGATTGGGCTTGGAATGATTGCTTAGAAGAATAGCTTGGTTGCTTGAATTTCGAGCATTAAAGTCACCCACTAAAAGGATATGACCTTCATTCCTTAGGCTATAAATATCATTCTCTAAACCATTGTAAGGATTATTTTTTTTATAGAAGTTAGAATTAATGGGGGGGAAATAACAGATTGCTATGTAGGTCTTTTTACCATTAATATCAGTAATCTCAATCCAACTACATAGGTTGTAAGGGTCGTTTTTATAAATCCTTGCATGGGGGGAGATTTTCTTCTTAATGTAGCAAGCTATGCCCCCAATGCCTCTACGGGAGGATTGCTTGTTCCAGGTAGACCATAGTGCAAAGCCATCTATGTTAGGGACCTTATATTCTTCGTGCTTCCAAGTTTCAACAAGCAAAATAATATCAGCATCGTTTGAGATCCAACTTGGCTTGGGGCCTTTGTTCCATGGAAAGCCCCGACGGTTCCAAGAAAGAAGTCGGAGCATGTTGAATTGCTATTTATTACTATATTTTTGGTTTCTATCTCGAATAACATCTTTTTTATTTCTGATTACTGCCCATTTTCCCTCCTTCCTAGCTTCTTTTACCTTTTGAACCTCCTTTCTTAATTCTATTTGATCTTCTAGAATGAGATCTTCGTTTATAAATATTCCTGTTCCTTTTAGACTTGAGGTTTTACTAAGTATGTCATATTTATGGTCATTAGAGCTCACCTTTATTCGGATCAACCTTCCTTTATTCTCAATTAATTTCCCTAACCTTGTTGCTTCTGTGAGACACGTGGTTTCAATTTGTAATCTATTATGTAATTTTGTCTGGGCTATGGCTAAAGTATCCTCGTATGAATTTAGTTGAAATTATTATTTTTAAAAAATATTTATTGGAAAATAATGTATAATTAAATTATTTTTAATATGAAATTTTTAAAAATTAATTTTAAATTGGAGATAAAATTTATTATTTGTAAATAAATTTATTTTTTTTATTTTTTTAATTATATTTATTGGAAAAAATTATATTTATAATTATTTATTTATTTAATATAATATAAATCTTTATTTTTATATTTATTGTAAAATTTGTTTTTATTAAATTTATTTTGGAAATAATTTTAAAGAATCAAATTAAATAGCAGAAAAATAAGACCTTTGTAATAAAAAATATTATGTATTAGCATTTTATTTTGAATTAATAAAGATAAACATCTTCTTAAAACTATTTAGTAAAAATATTATACAAAATATCTCAACACCAGGAACAATGAAACTAAAGAAGGAAAACAATCAAATAATTTATTAGCAAAAAATAAACTCTCAAATGTAAAAGTATTAGCAAAATAACAAAGCCCAAAAAATCTATCTAATCCTTATCTTTTTTAAGTTTATCATTTTAGTCATAAATTCATTGATACACTAACCATGTTTATATCTATTTTGATCTTCATTTTTTTTTTAAATTTTTATATATATATATATATATATAACCATTATGAAAAATATTTATAATAAGAAATGACATATTCTTTTAATTGTATTTAAAATATCATTTATACCATAAACACAATTATGATATATGAATACATTCTCATAATTATTATGAGATACAAACATATCTACATTTAATTCAATCAAATATACATGAAATGAGGGGAGGAAGGATGAACAAGAGTTATTGTGAATTTTTATTTTTATAGTTAATATAGATATGTTTTACTTAAATGAAACACTAAAATATTACCTTAGTTGAGTTGATTTTAATTTTTAATATATATATATATATATATATATATATATATATATATATATATATATATATATATATATATATTGTAAGTTTGGTAGGACTACATCTTCATCATGTTTAAGGTATCATTCTAATGAGAGCAGAGAATTGAATTGGTGACTTCACATTAAGGAATGCCTTAATAAAGCACCCAATCACAATCTATCCAAAAACATATAGACATTTTATAATATAAATTAAAATACAATAAAATATTAAATAAATAAATGCATAACAAATTATAATATAACAATGTTTGTAAAATTTTATAAGAAAAAATATTACGAAGAAAAAAAATAATAAAAAAAATTAGAACATAACATCGTTTCCATTATTTTGTTAAAATTCACTACATTAATGTGAAAATCTTTTAAATATATATATGAATGACATCTTAGCTACAAGAAGGTTTATTTCAATTCATTGAGGGGTTCAGTCCCATCACAAAAGATGGTGTGCCTTCATCATCTTTATACACCATCCACTATTGTTTGTGTATAAGTATTCATATTTGAAAATTGTGAGGGTTTCATATTGAACTTGGTAATGATTATCATAAAAGGTGGGAAGATGTATTAAAGGAATGGTAGAAATGATGCACTTACATGTAGTATATTAATTGTGTGTGAATAAATTTAGAATTATATACATTTATTTGATTGATATAAAATATTATTAAAGATTAAAGTGTTTTCTCAATATATATATATATAAATCTATTTTAAATTTTATAATAGATATTACATTACTCAATATTGAAATCGAAATTAATTTAATTAAAAATAATTAATATAAAAAATAAATACTTTCTAACCTAAATAAATCTATATATTATAGTATAACATACTTAACTAACTAACAAAGAAACATTAACCATCTAACCCTTCAACAACCCTCCTTTGAAACGGCTGGAAATCAAATCTCATTGCTCGTCTTTCCCTTATTAATTCACATAATAATAAGATGCGGGAAGGATCACTTTCAAATGTGAGATTGATTGTTTCTTGAACCGTTGTGATTGTTTCTTGAACCGTTTTTCCTATAGAAATATGATAGTGTACGAACATTTGAGATTCAAAAGTAATTTATATAATTATTTATAAAAGTGTTTTAAATTTTATTTAGGGAATAGCTGTTTTTTTTTAAGAAGTTGTCAAATTTTATTTTAATATATAGATAATTTTATTAGTTTATATATAATTAGAATTTTTAATATAATGTGAATTTATTTTAAATGATGGAAAGAAGTAATTACATAAAATATATAATTCAAAGAACATATAATTTCGAATTTTAATAATAGGCTATTTTCTTAAAAGTTTAAATGACATATCTTTGTTATGTAATAAAAATATTAATTAATAAAAAATAATAGAATTATAAAAAAGGTTTATTTATTTATTTACTTTTTCTATTTTGATTTTTTAATTTGAAATTAATTTAAAATTTTACAATTTTAATTTAATTATTTTGAATATTTTTAAATTCACAATTAAAAAAATTATAATGTTAAAGTTATCAATTCATAATTTTTATTAATCAAAAAGTATTTTCTAATCTCTCATTTAAAAATAATAATAATAAAAATCTTCTCACATTTTAATTTTTTTTTTAAATTTTTCTTTATTATAAAGTAATATTGCTCCATTATAAAGTAATATTTTAAAAATATTAACAAATATGGTTAGGAACATTTAAGATAAACTTTGATCCAGATATGTATATATGCATTGTAAAGAGAACATGTTTATATCATATTGATATTTTGAAAAGACATGTTAGAGTATAATATAGTATTTACAAATAATGTTTGGAATTGAAGATTTATTTTTATCGTAAAAACTATCTATGAATATATTTGGTCTCTTTTAAATAAGATATGTGAAAAATGTACTATAATATATATATGTGTGTGTGTGATTAATTCGAAAAGACATTTATCTATAATATATAAATAATGTTTTAATTTATTTTTTTAACATTATTATAATAAAATTTAAATGAACGTAAGCTAATAATTTTTTTCAATAATATTATAAAAAAATATTACTTTACTTAATATTTAAATAATTATTTTTTAATAACTTAAAAATTTTAATTCTTTTATTAGATATCATTTTTCGGATTCAACTGTGAAATGAATCACATAGCCTCAATCATCACTTCCGGGGCTTGCACCCGGTAACCAGGACTTCCCGGGAGGTCACCCATCCCGGAACTCCTCTGGCTCAAGTGCGCTTAACTGTGGAGTTTTCCCCACAATCAAGCCCACTTAGCTTGCTACCCCATTTGCAAAACTTTAGCAACTATTGTGCCTCATGAACCATTCAATCCCACTTCTTCACCCCTGTGAGCATCACCGGATGCAATGAGTGCTAAGTGGACTAATCAAAAATCATGAGAAATTAGTCAGTGACGACTACCTCTCATTGAAATGGTCATAGATGAATGACTAAATTAATGCAGTTGAATCCCAAAAATGAAATCTAATATAATGCACTGCGGAAACCCCTCATACTTAATTTTAATTCTTATTTATAGAATTTTGGCTTCTGTGATCCATTGTAAAATTATGAAGAATTTTTTCGGTAATAATCACATTAAAATGAACATTATCGACGCGTTTCGAACCAACCAGTGTGGTTCATCATCAAAACTAGGATGGTTCGAAACAAATCGACAATGTTCATTTTAATGTGATTATTACCTAAAAAATTCTTCATAATTTTAATTCTTATAAATAATTTTATACCATTCAATTTTTTTATTATTATTTACATGATTAAAAAACAAATTAATTAAAAAAATTTGTCTATAATATATAAATATCAATTAATTTATAATATGTAAATATCATTTAATTTCCAATAATAATAATAATATAGAAGTAATATCAAACTTAAAAATGAGAAGTAAAATAAAGCTTGAAAATAATATATAATAAATAAGCTTCAAAAACCAATCATACAAGGTACCAACCACCACATTCTAGAAATTTTTGCATAACCAAACCAAGAAGTATTTAGCTTTCTACAAAAACAAATAAATTAGGTTAAGCAACCCAATCAACCTCGCATTGCATTCATAAGGTAGGTTGAGTAGTGTCAAGCATTCTATTAATAATTACATTATCTATTTTATGGGGTTGTATGCTTTCTTATTAAATTTCATCTCATTAATGGAGTTGTATGTTTTTTTATTGAATTTATTTAAATTTATGTAGGTGTATTTCTTTTTTATCATAATTTATCATTTCAAATTTTCAAATATTATTTTAATTATTAATTAAAAATATATAATAATAAAAATTGTAATTTTAAAAATTATATATTATTAATTTATCAGATTTTGGATAATAGTGATTGGTTGTTTGATGTTTTGTTAAAACACTTTTTGATTTAAAATTACGAATTAATTCTCCGTTTCAATAAAAATAATATATTAAATATAATAAAAATATATTATCTTCTCAAACTTGCACAATAATTCAATTCCCCACCCTAATAAAAATAATATATGAGACCAGATAAAAATATATTCTCTCAAACTTACAAAATAAAATAAAATTATATATCAATAAAAATGGGAAGGAACTCGCATTTGTAAAGAAATAATAATTCATAATCTACCCGATATTTTGATTTTATATAGAGGCCCGTTTTAACCAACCCCATAGGAGTCTACATCAAACTAAAATTGCCCGTTTTGTGGTGAGAGATTAGTAGGTATGAGCTATAAATTCCCCATCATGGGACCACCGGCTTAGTAGCTAAACGTTGTATCGGTATGGGTAAGCTTTCGCCACTAATGCCTGACTTTCGCTTGTCGATATATAGTTAAATAGCGTAAGAGATGCCGGGTCTTAATCGCAATTATCACAACAAAATTACTTAATTCGATGAAAAACATATGTGGGACCCAAAGAAACATTATCAACATTGGCAATTTTAATAAATAAAATATGTTGGTAAATTAATATTGCTTAAGTGGCTTTCATGATTACTTATTTGATTTTCAATATATAATAATACATATTAAATCATTAGGCCTCTTTGCAAATTGAGAACTACACTTTGTGACTTTAAATAAAATGATGGAGACTACCATTTATAAATTTTTATATTAAAAAACAAATGGTGGATATTTTTTTTCAATAAAATAAAGTTTTATTGTAATGGTGATAACGATTGAATAATATAAAATATATTTTAATTATTCAATTTACAAACATCTTTTCCAGGTTAAACCTTTATCAAATTTATATGTAAAAAAGAGTTGACAACATTACAAATTTTAAATTATTTTTTTTATATAATTTGAAAAATACTGTGGAAGGATTGGTATAGAATAAGTACATACGATCAAATCCATTCAATCTTATTAATATTGTTTTAACTTCATCTTATAATTTTTCACTGCTGATATTTTTAATAAAAAGGTAGAAATTTGGCACTGTGGACTTTTTAATATAATGATATAAATATTAATTAGTATATATTTGGTTGGACATTTTATCTTGAATGTGAAAATGACAAATAATTTTATTTCCAAAATATTTATGGAGAAATGCTTTAAGAACAAGCAGATGATGAATGATACACTATTTCATAAATTATTGAAGATGATGGATGGAACATTATTTCAAAAATTAATGATTCACTTGTTATTAGGTGGGTGTTCAATTTTCACCCCAATGGGATTTAGGATTTATGGTAATTATTTAGCATTAAGTCTAAATGCACTTATGATGTTTTAACGGCTTGGCTTTTGGGTATATGGTTTCTTTGTGCTCTTGATTTCATATAATCTCTTTAAACTTCAACTATTCTAATTTTAATTAGGCATCGTGTGGAGCTATATTGTAGTAGTTTTTTGGTTTGTAGAAGTTTTTGGTATGAATACTATACATGTTCAAAAAGATTTAAGGAATCATTTTATCCAATAAAATTTAGTATTTATTTGTGTAACTTAATTGAAGAATTCATGTACAACTAAGGTTTCTACTTTTCCTTTTCTCCATAATTTGTAGCATTTTAGCTCCAAGAGATCCTGCAACATAATAGTGTCCCTATAGTAGACTCTCATGGCTCCTAACGCATAGGCTCTTAAGAAAAACATCACAAATATTCAAGTCCTTCTTATCAAAGCCTTAAAGCAAGGAAGCGAGGCTCACTAAAAACATGAATGGTTTGTAGTGAATCTAGTTTATATCCCAAAGATAAAATTCACAACCTGTGCCCACCAAAAGAAAACATATCATGTTTAAAAGGAAAGCTTTAGTTGAGAACTTCACGTGGCAATGAATGAGATATGAGGTTCTTGAATTCTAGATAATTAGATATGATATTAGATCTTGTAACGAACAAGGTTCGTATATGCAACGAAATAATTCAGAAGAACAAAAATATGTAAGTATCCATTGTAAGACAAGTAGTAATTGTATATAAGAATTGTTGAATGTACAAAAGATGTGTGAAATGATTACAAGGAGGGTTCACTTATATACCTAGGTAGGTTCCTTTTCATGAATGGTCATGTCTGTAAGACATGCCTCTTCATTACTAACAAACTAACTATTAGTTAATTAATTATTAATTATTATCATTATATTTATATTTACATTTATTATATTTATATGAATTATATTCATAACATTTCCCCTCTCTTCAAAAAGCTTTGGCCTCAAATTTTACAGATGAAAATGCCAGATATATTTTCCCATTTTGAATATATTCTCGTCTCATAAATTTCATATTCGTTGATACAAGACGATATGATCCTCTAAGTGATAAAAATAATTTTGAGATTGAGATTGGATCTGACCATCCAAGATTAATCTTCCGAGGAATCTTTTGATCATTGGAAATTTGTAATGAATTGTAATCACAGGACTAGATTATGCAAACTTTAGTATTCCTTGGAACATAAATATGTTGTTTCCGTTCTGAATGGTTCGAATATGTAGACTGAATTAGTTGTATTCTCTTGTGATTCAGATGTCTATAAGGTGTTCTTGCAGTTTGATTTTTCCTTAGTCTATTCATGGTGATTTCTTGTTTTATTGGGGGCATCTGATTTCTTTCAGGTTCAAAAATTGTTTGATTAATTGCACGATCTACACTTGATTTTTTTATTTGGACTACAACTTTTGAGTACGTCTTCACCTTAACTAATTTATCCTCTTTTTAAGATGTGATATTGACTAGATCAATATTTGTTCCTTTATCTTCGACTTGGACTATTACGATGATCTGAAAGGAGTGTATTATTTTTGTTGGGCTAAGTTTCCTTTCAGTAATATAAACATGTACAATTTGTCTCCATATGTTTTCTTAAGGAATGAAAGTTTTAACCATGAAATATAGATGAATGAGTGAACTTTATGCATGAAAATAAGCCTTAAAAACACTGAACAACAGTGTATATCAGAGAAAAACAATCACACATAAGTTTTACATAGTAGGCATGATGAAGCAGTTCACCCATCCTGGGCTACACCTGCTAGTCCAGCTCCTAATGGCATGTCCCTCTTTGTCATTATGCTCAAAATTGTAAATTACATGTGTTTACAGACCTCTAATGGTTGTTTTCTCTGCACCAATGGCTCCAAAATTCTCAAATTAGTCTAGGTAGACTCTTGTTTCACCAAAAATTGGTCGAAAATTGACCTCCCTATGCATTTTTCCCAATGTTAGCTAGAAAGGCTCCACTAAATGTGGAGAACTGCAATTTAACTGCAATTAAAATAGTAAAAGTCCAAATTTTTGTGGCGCACTATTAACTCCGCCAGTTCCAAATCGTTAACTTAACCTTTTAAAGGGTGGGGGTGGCCACATGCCTACCCCCGAAACCCGATTACATTAAATAGGAGAGCGCAACTCTAAGAATAAACGGAGGTTTAGTTCTGGAAACCGGAGTTCACATTAGAGTTAAACGACTATGCATACACCGTAGCAATGGACCACATGAAGTGGCATGTGACACGTTTTATTCAGCGGCGGTTACATTAGAATTGATGTCGCGGTCTTAATATATGATAAGGTTTGTAATTAGAAAACCGTCAAATGTTGTGGTGGATAGATGATAACATGTGATCACCTCGCGCATTCAAACTTATGAAACTTCATATATATCTTAAGTCCCTTAGTAGTTAAGAATCAAGTTGTAGCGGAGTTGGTTGAAGACGCGGGCATGCCTGGAGGTCGTGGGGTTGAACCCCCTAGACTCCACTATAATTTTACACCACAATACAGGGGACATGTGGCAGCCTCTGGGCTGTCCACGTGTCACCCATCCAATGAACCACCAAAACATTCATACCACCCATTCAACAGTCAGGATCCTTCCATACCACAAAAATCAACGGCCCATATTGAGCCATGTGGCATGATCTGATTGGCTTAGAAAAAATGGAATATTCCTGGAATATGCCTGCTGACTGTACCTCCATGCTAACTAGGCATCCAGTCACAAAAAAATTACTATTTGGGAAAACAGACAGAACACGATAAATTCCTCATACGACATCGGTTTTTCAAACCGTTCACGACACAGGAATCACAACGAAAATACCTTTCCGGTCACTCAGGTTCGGACATGTTTTGAGAACTTTCAATTTTGAGCATAACACATGATCTCCTGATCAAACCTCCCCACTGGGAAGATTTTTGACCCCAAAAGCTCTCTGGATTACTGAACATGAAGATGAGGAGACTGTGTCCCCACTCTTCCAATCTTTATCCACTGAAATTTCCCCAATTTCATTAATTGGAGCTTTTCATGAAACAACAAATTTTTCCTTGATTCCGTTGACCAACCATTGCTGTTTTTGATATTGTCATTCTGCACATTTTCTGAACTTGAATTACAACAATATAACTTTGTAGTAAACATCTTGTTTCTACATTGGTCTATAATCAAAGGAAACTTGGAATTGTTCTCACATTGCATTCTGTCCTTATGGAGATTTTTTGCTAAATTTGCCTTGAACTTGTGTCGATTCCTGACCAATTTTCTTTGCCATTGTACCATGCCTCTCAAAAACCAGCAATGAACATTTCTTAATCATGTGCTTTCTTTGTCAAGTTTCTTTGCCCTCTCTTTGACCTTTACAACTTCTTGCATTGACACCTTGTTTTCAACACCGTTCAACACCAAATTTGACTGCTACAACTGCTTTTCATCTTCTTTCAAAGACAACTTTCTTTCAAACTGAAACAACTCACTACATACATCAACATTTGTTTGAAAAGGATTATGTAAAACTTATCTTTTTTTAATCATCATCAATGTCAAGTTTTGTCTTGCATTGACGAGGCTCTTCATCTGCCCTGTATTAACTAAAGAAATGTCTAGTTTTTACGATGAGCTCTCATAATATACTCCTTTCCATATTTAAATAAATGGTATTTGTTCTCATGGCGATGGAAGATCGCTTTCTTGTCATACAAGTAAGGACTTCCCAACACCATACCTGTTATATCAAGCGGAACAACATCTAATTAAATTGTGTCAATGAAATGTGCAGTTATTGCAAAGCGCAACATGCACTTCTTTGAAACCTGTAAATTTGCATCCTTACAAATCCAACCAAGTGGATATGGTTTCGGATGTGGAATGGTCTCAAGGTTAAGTTTCTTGACCAAGTCTTCAGAGGTTAAATTTTCTTGTGACCCACTGTCAAACAATGTGTCAACCTTGGTATGTTTGGAAATGACCCTCACATGAAACAGTTCAATTCTCTTTTCTTCATTTGGAGCTTGTACGTGACAATTAGATATACTAGAGCTGGGTTTATTTTCAATCTATTTCCCCTTTATGTTCTTTAGTCCCATAGCTATGATTTTTGTTTCATCTCCTGACTCTGACCGTAGGTCTTGTTCATCTATTGCAATATTTTTTCCTTTCTCCTTGGCTTTCTCTTTGGCCTTCAAACTTTCTAGCTTCAACTCTGGATGAAGTTTCCAACAACGTTCTTCATCATGGCTAGTTTTAGAACAGTGTTTGCAAAATGTTTTTCCCTTCTCTTTTTTGATATTTGCATTTCTCTTTTTCTTCCATCTACCTTTAAACTCATTTTCCCCATTCTCATCTAAGTTTTGTTTTCCCCTTGCCTCTAAATGTGTGGCTTGTACACAAACTTCATCTAAGCTTGTAGGGTTAAACATGAGGATAATATGTCTTAGATAGGTATGTAAGCCTCCTATATACTTGAGAAAAGTGTCTTGGCTATGCAAATCTACTCCTAATAAGAGAGCTCTTCTCCTAAATTCTTGGGTGTAGTATTGTACATTTTGTCCTTTCAATTGTCTAAAATTTTGCCAGTTTATTATGACTTTCTTCATATGAGCTAATGAGTAAAACTGTTGTTTTATTACAGTAATGAAATCAGTCCATGATAATATTATCTTACCATATTTCTTGATCTCCTCCTTTGTCTTGGCTTCCCACAAAACAAGAGTTGCACCTTCCATCCTCAATGAAGCTAGTTGGATTTTGGTGTCATCATCATGAAGATTTTGGATTCTCAAATAGACCTCCAATTGCCTAATTATCTAGCTTTTCTGCATTAACTTCACCATTAAAGATTGGAAATTCAAACTTAACATCAAGTTTTAGAAAAGGAATTTTACCCATCTTCTTTGACTTATATGGCTAATGTACTAAAGATGAAGTAGAGGATGATGAGGATGAAGATGAGGGTGATGATGGTGACTTTCCATTGTCTCCATTTCCTCCATTTCCCTTCTTTGATTTATCTTCATCATTGTGGCCTCCTAATGATCCTTGTTCTTCCTTATGAAGTTTGGACCTTTATTCTTCTAGTTTATCATTCCTTTCTTGATAAAGGACTCTCACCATTTCAGTGAAGTCAAAAAATGATTTTCTGTACACTCTTTCTTCCTCTTTGGGATCCATCTCTTCATGGATTTATTCTTCTCCTGGAGGCATGCTTGATGCTTCTTCTGCTTATTTTGGAGGTGAGCTAGGTGGTTGAGAATGTGGCAATCTTGTCCCCCTTTGTTGTGGATCACTTTGAGAACCTCTTGCTTCCACCAATTTTCCTTCTCCTCTCTTAAGCTTGAGCCTAGTAAGCATGAAAACCCTTGCAAATAGTTAACAAATCTTTGCACATAAAATCACTAGAGATTAAACTCTAGCTCTGATACCAACTTGATCTGAAAGGAGTGTATTAGTTCTACTGTGCTAAGTGTCCTTTCAGTAATATAAACATGTGAAATTTTTCTCCATATGTTTTCTTAAGGAATGAGAGTTTTAACCATGAAATATAGATGAATTAGTGAAATTTAAGCATGAAAACAAGCCCTAAAAAAACCAAACAACAGTGTATATCAGAGAAAAACAATCACACATAAGTTTTACACAGTAGGCATGATGAAGCAGTTCACCCCTCCTGGGCTACATCTGTTGGTTCATCTCCCAATGGCATGTCCCTCTTTGTCATTATGCTTAAAATTGTAAATTACATGTGTTTACAGGCCTCTAATGGTTGTTTTCTCTGCACCAATGGCTCCATAATGCTCAAATTAGTCTAGGTAGACTCTTGTTTCACTAAAAAATTGGTCAAAAATTGACTTCCCTATGAATTTTTCCCAATGTCAGCTAGAAAGGCTTCACTAAATGTGGATAACTGCAGTTAAAATAGAAAAAGTCTAAAATTTTAGTGGCGTGCTATTAACTTTTCCAGTTTCAAACTGTTGACTTAAACTTTTAAAGGTTTGGGGTGGCCACATGCCTACCCCCGAAACTCGGTTACATTAAATATGAGAGCGCAACTCTAAGTGTAAACTGAGGTTCAGTTGTGGAAACCGGAGTTCACATCAGAGTCAAACAACTATGCATACACTGTAGCAATGGATTGCATGAAGTGGAATGTGACACGTTTTATTCAGCGATAGTTACATTAGAATTGATGTCGCGGTATTAATATACGATAAGGATTGTAGTTAGCAAGCCATCAAATGTTGCGGTGGATAGATGATAACATGTGATCACCTCGTGTGGCCACCAGCGGGTTGGGACCGCCGATGGTCCTAAACCCATGCATTCAAACTCATGAAACTTCAAACATGTCTTAAGTCCCTTAGTAGTTAAGAATCAAGTTGTAGTGGATTTGGTCGAAGACACGGGCATGCCTGAAGGTCACGGGGTCGAATCCCCCGGACTCCACTATAATTTTACATCACAATACAAGGGATACATGGTAGCCTCCGGGCTAGCCACGTGTCACCCATCCAATGAACCACTAAAATATTCGTACCACCCATTCAATGGTCAAGATCCTTCCATACCAAGAAAATCAATGACCCAGATTCAACCATGTGGCACGATATGATTGGCTTAGAAAAAAATGAAATATTCCTAGAATATGCCTGCTGACTGTACCTGCACGCTAACTGGTCATCCAGTCACAAAAGTTTTCACTGTTTGGGAAAATGGACAGACCGCGATAACTTCCTCATACGACATCGATTTTTCGAATCGTTCACGACACTGGAATCACAACGACGAGACCTTGCCGGTCGCTCAGGGTCAGACCTGTTTCGAGCACTTTCAATTTTGAGAATAACACATGATCTCCTGATCATACGATTGGAGACTTCAATACTTCTCCTTGACTAAGTTGTTCTAACTTGTCATTTAGTGACTTCTTGTCACTCTTAAGATTATTTTTTTTCGTAAGGAGGTTTTGGTTATGATTCCTTAGACATAAAACCTCTTCGATTTCTATATTGTTGACTTTGTTCTTAGTATCCTTCTCATCTTTAAAATTTTTTGTTTGTTCTAATAGCATTTTTCTATAAGCCATTTTTTCACATCCAGTCATTAGGCCTCTTAATGGGATCAATCAACATCCTATTCCCCCTTGTCAACATCATTGCACAAAGCCCTAAGCATGCCTCCATTTCCCAGAATTTTTGCCTGAAACCACCTTATCTGAGCCAATTTTAGGACCAACGCTCCATGGCCTTCCTATGGACAATGTTCACCTACAATTTTTTCCACTGTGGCTGCCATTGATCATCTACAGGTTGTTCCTCTTTGCACCTACATTGGTTCTATAAATTCAAGAAAAAAGAGAACTTTCGGAAGCTTACTCTTCCAAAAGCTTCCTCTTCCAGAAGCTTCTAGAATTTGTTACAACCATTTACCTTAGATAAAACTTTCAGATCCTATCTCCTCCTTATTTGGAGTTTCCATCCCTTATCCTTTGATCCCATCCTCCCATCAAAGGTGGGTCTAAAGCCTTGTATTGGTAATTGGATAAGAACTCCCAACTCACTCCACCCATATGCAAGGGGTTGGCTTTTGGAGAGTGAGTCTACCATTATGATGCGTTAGACAAGTAAATATTACAGAGAAATGGAACACATAAGATATGAGGAAACACAAACACATAAAACATATAAAATAAGAGAGACACAAATATATGTGGTTCACCCAACTTGGGCTATGTCCACGGAAACAAAATGAAGAGACACAACCTACAACAGATCCATTGTAATATCCTTTACTCTCTCACACAGTCCCCCATTCTATTTCTTGCTTAGTGTATACACACCATACATAGACATAATATAATAGCCTAATACAACAGAAAAGTTTCCTTCTAGGGAATAAAAGCCTAAATTTAACATAACTTCTAACGTTAGATCATCAGCCTAATGAACGACCCAGATTGACTACGAAATTCCAATATTATACGATTACATTTGTTTTTAGCTTCGTGGGCACTTCCCCTGAAACCCCCCGCCAGTGGGGGGGGCTCCAAAAGGTTGTCACTGCCCCCCCTGGACCCCCCTGACGACGATCAAACAATGGGCATCGTTTTTTCCCCATTAAGAATAGGGGTTCAATGCGGAGATACATCTAAATAAAGAAGATAATCAAGATCCACACCCAACATGATGTTGAGGTTAAGAGGTATTATTCCACGCATTTAGGGTGATTGGAGGTGCATATTGTGACAAGGAAAGGACAAGTCAACAACTTGGAGGAGCTACTTTACAGGATCAACACCTATTTGTGGTTGTAATCTCCTTCCATTTATATTAATGAAAAGAATTCTCTATAATCCTATATGTGATATCATTATTTCATATATTTTTAATACCATGTTGATCTACTAAATATAGTATTTAGATGATACTCAATAGATCTCGTAGTTTCTTGGCTTGTATTATTTGACTGTGTAGGTTCTAATTTTGGCAATCAGAGTTGGAATTAGAGCATTCAAGTTGAAGAAGGAGCGAACCGTGTGATGGATTCTAGGTAGGATTCATTCCATCATCTATTTAATTTGAGGAAAGAATTGCGTTCCTTGTCTCTTTGTTGTTCTAGGTTGGCCATCAAACCTAGGGTAGATACTTTTGTTTGTAATCATAAATCCCACATAAAAATTGGTGAATCCATTAGGGAATGGTGTATTTCCTCGATGGTTTTTCTTGTCCATTGTGTTTGATTACCTCTTTGATAGACCTTTGCTTCTTTGATTAGTCAAGAACACACCTAGGAAGTGATTTCATTGAGTCTCTTTTGCAATTTTTGTGTCAAAATCTTCCATCCTTGGACTAAAGCTACCCTAGTGCCTCTGACAGAGTGTTTCACCTCATCCAGACCCACTCTATACCAACGTTGCAAAGCATTGGTGCCTCTTATACACCAGCGTTGACCCCTATTTTTTCACATAATTTTCCTCTGTGTCTAAGTTTCTCTTTGATCAGCCTACTTTTAGCTGACCTTCCATGAGTCTTGAGTGTCTTGTGGTCTCTCTAAAGCCTCCATTTGGTTTTCATTTGTGTTTGATTCTCTTTGGTAAGAATCAATTTTTATTTTTCTGTGTTCTTTTCATTTGTCCGCTTGCAAATTGATTTTGTTTGTTCATTGATCGCTTGGATGAATTGTTTTTCTAGTCCTCGTTCTAAAGAGTGCATTTTAATCAATGATTAAACACCTTGCATCTTAGTTTTCTTCATTTTCAAAATTAAGTGCTGAAAAAAAAATTGCATTTGGAATTTAGGGTTTTATATGTGCATTGGTATAAGGAAAGTCACATTGAAAGGGAAATTACATCTCGCATCTTGTTTGTTGCATGTTGTATGATTGTTACTGATTTCTTCTTCCCTTCCTTAGCTATATTTTCATTAAAAGAGAAATATTTCCATTTTCTCATGCTATATTTGCAATTTAGGATATTCAGGTGACATTCGTGGTGAGCCAAAAACTGAAACTTAATCAAAGATAAACAATACATTTTTTTGAATCAACCTAAGGAGAATTTGTAACATTAATGAAAACACATATAGGTCTAGGCTAGAGACATGTCCTGACATCATTAAATGTAGGAGTTGTCCTTGTTTTCCAGCGTTGCATCCTGGGGGTGATATCCCATTCCACATATGTGAGTGTATATGATCGTTTTCCACGTACCTTTGGGTATATTGTACGATGCTCCACGTACATAAAGTAGAAGGGAACATTCTCATAGAACAATTATGCATTAGAAAACACTACTATAACTGCACTCCCATGTACCGTCGAGTATATTTTTGGAGTCCCCTCTATGTTTCTATCCATCCATAGGTAATCAAGTCTGCCACCTTGTATAGCGTGATACACCAAACAAAAAAATTGGGGAGATTGGTTGTCCTATGTAAATTCCTTGGTTCCCCGAGGTGTATATTGCAGTTCACAGTTTCTTAGTAATCCTTTATACCTACAATACCCTTTTTTTTGATTTATTTATTTTTTTGTTGATAAAATTTATTATCCAATGTGGAAGAACAAAATACCCCACCATGTCGTTCGCGTAGAATGAAAAATAAGGCTCCTCTTCCACTAGAGGCTACTCTTGGTCATCATCAGAAGCATAAGAAGATGAAAACTACCTAATCAGGAACATCGGGAACTACTTATGTCCCTCCTATTGATATTGATCCGCTAGAATCATCTATTCCTTTCAGTTTCGAGTCCAAGTTAACATTTACTCTTGACAGTGACATTGACATAATCGAAACAGAAGTCCCTGAAACTTTGTTTCTTGATATTTTTGAACCTGAATTTCTTGAGTCAGACACTTTGATTTCTAAGGTTGTCAAACCTAAGGAACCTCAACCATATTTACCTATTACTCCAGGACCTTCCTACTCTCTTCCTTTGTCTCAGACAAAACCTATATATCCTGGACCTAATGGTGAACCTCTTCCATATGGACTTGTGAGTATTGAAGAGATCCCACAAAAAGAGTCTTTTCCTTCTACTCCTGTTCATTAAGAAGTACTTAATTTTTATAAAATCAACCCTCTTCCTCTTCAAGCTCTGAAAAAAAACTCATTTTCCTGATTCTTTTGACTTACCCGCAAATTCCTCATGAAAATTTTCATAGGATTTATTAACCGTGACTAGAACTGATACAACTTCTCAACCTGTGTCCACCACTATGGTTGAGACATCAAATGTTGCTTCCATAGATAATATTATAATAATAATAATAATATTATAGACATCAAATGTTTCTTCCACAACTATGTTTGCAACATCTCCATAAACACATCTGTATGGTGTCCCGTCCATCCTACCAGGCTATCGGCCTTTATTTGGCACCTTTTCCAGTGCAAATTCCAGTCATTGGACCTCTCCCATGTCATCCAATTCAGAAATATCATCTAGTACTTCCCTTATGAGTGCTACACAATATTCTCCTCCTCCTCCTCCACTTACACCTACGGTCTAGCAGCAAGCTGGCCCTTATGTTAGTGGGCAAGGTACCCTCTATCTGTATCATAGTTGCCTTCATCATTCCATCCTCCTTTGGCAGGGGGGAAACCTGTTGTTAGTATACCTCAAATTGGTAATCGACCTCATTATATTCCCCCTTATCCTAGAATGAATGCCAGTGTTTGGAAACCTACTTTTCTCATTCAACCTGGTTCTTATTGGGACCAATTATTGAATCCTCAACCTTCACCATCTTCTCAAATTCCTTTGCATCCATCAGTAGCCCAAAAATATCAAATACATGTGAGCCAAAATTTACAAGTTTTCGTTGCATCACAATATTTTCCAATGTTATCTGGTACTTCCCAATTCCCACTTACCCAACCTATACAAGTGTTAATATGAATTTTAATCGCAAGTGTACGAAAAAAAACCACTTTAGATATGCATAACAAACATCCCGAACAACAAAGATGGCTGCCAATATCTTTAGATCTGAAATTAGTTGACCAAGATAAATGCTACAAAATCTATATCTATGCATTAAAAGACATTAAGCAGTAAATAAAAACAAGAGTTTATCCATGCATCCAATAGAAAAGACAAGAATATGTTGTATGAATTTTGTATTAATGGCACCTGGGAGGAAAACATAGAAGGATGTTACTAGTTATCCTCAATGGGATGGGTTCTTGTAAGTCCTCAGCACTTCAAATCTAAAATTCCTCTCTCTTGATGGTGTAGAAAACCCAGACAAAAATGGAACTCAAAGGGAGCTCACAAGCAAAAAGATAGAAAAATATGACAATGATGGTGGATCAAAGTCAGACCAAAAGTATAGATCTAGAGTGATATTTAGGCAACAAAAGGTAGTGAGTGAATGGAAAAACCCTTCTATTTATAACAAAATATTGAGTTAGTCTAGATATTGGTGCATAATTTGTAATATCCCTTTTTAGGAATGCTAGGAATCCATGGCTGGGAAACGAATTTTCCAGAAATGGAGGCAACAGTATTTGATACCAAGACCTGGATCCCTTATACCAATGTGTCTAAGACCAAAATCTAAGAATTTGGACCAAATAAATCCTTCTAAGGTGGTTAAATAGTTCTACCACACTTAGATGTCCTCAGAAAATGCCCAATGAGGGACTGCAACAATTATAAGCACATGTAAGGAAAGTACAACGTTATTCTTGTAGCTGTAAACACATGAAGAAGTAAATAGCTGATCAATGAATAATATAGCAGCAAATCTGTACAATGATTTGAGGATCCAATCACTCAAGCTTGGCAATGAAAGCCTCAACAAGACAAGTACATGAAATGGGACAAAACACTGCTATGTATTAATGCCCTAGCTATGACTGCGTAGTTTATGAATGGAGACTGTAGCATACAAAATGTAAATACAATGATATATCAATATAAGCTCAAATAAAGAGGGGGAGCAAGCTCTCAACCCCTGAAAACAATAATACAACACTAATACACAATCCTTGGAAGGATTGGCTACAATATACATGAAATTGGAAATTCTGCAGAAATGCCGGAGTTGCTGGGAAACAACTGCAACTAAAACTGGTACAATATGGAGATGGCTGATTAAGATATCCAAGATGTATCAAACCTCCTCCAATGGATTTCCTAAGTACAAGGCTGATCTTTGTACTGGAAATCTGCCCTCCAAAATGCGGGTGAAACCTCTCACTGCAGATGCACTCTATAATAAAGTAGTCAATGCACTGGACTGCACTGTCTATGATGGGAGATGTTGGCCTTGATGCCAAAAAATGTAAATCATCTCTGAAATCCCTTCCACTAATCTCTTGGAGCAAGAGAAACTCCCTCCTCTGAAAGACAAGCCAAAGAGAAGTGTTGTGGAACCCTCCACTGTAATGCCCCAGCTACACAGCGTTATCTTTGAGAAGAAATAACGCAGTATCTGAAGAATGGCTTTGGCCTTGAGCCAAGATGTGGAGAAGAAGAAGTAAAATCCTTCAAGAGATACACAAGAAGGAGAGGAAATCATAAACTGGAATCCCTCGTGCTAAGCAGCACTACAACTCTGCTAAACAACCAGAGTGTGCAATTTGTCTGACTAGACAAATAATCAAATGATCCAAGATATCCCTCTATGGCTGCCTCCTCCTCTTCTTATACAAGTGAATGCCTCTTTGCCATGGACCCCAGACATTAGGGTTTCATCCACAAGGAATCTTTCTCCCTCCAAAACTGCGTTGTCTTCTCATGCAAGCTACACCTCTTAGGCAGCGCTGTTGATTTGGTCAAACTTGACCTTGTCCTCATGCAAATTTCCCCTTTTCACACTGGAAGGTGAAAAATAAGCTACTCCAATTATCCATTTCACACTATGAGGGATATTTATTCCTACTCATGGGCCTTTTACACATTTTATTCATCTCCTAGATGATGTAATATTCCCAATTTTTGCAGCTAATGGGAATATTGCATTTTATTTTCAGTTTGCCTTATTCATGAATAAAAATATGAGAAGGAGGTTTATTAAACTCCTAAGTTGAGAATAAATACATGCCCAATGTGAAAGGGGATAAATCTAGGCTATTATTTTAAACACCCCTAAGTGTGAAAAAGGGAAATTCATTTGAATGGGTCAACCTTGGCCCCACCTACAGTGCAGTTTGGAGGGAAGCTTATCCATCAAGCACAACGTACTTCTAGAAGAGGATCTATTGTGTGAAAGAGGATAAGATGAAGAAGGTGGTTTAGGGTTTTGGCAAGCCCTCATGTTATAAAAAGAAGGAGAGGCAGCAAGCAAAGGTTGTTGAAGAATTTCAAAAGTTGCTGCAGCAACTCTATTCTCTTGGCTGTTTAGCCTAAGGGAAAAGGATTTCCTGTTTAGGAATCCTCTCTCCTTCCATGGAGTAGCTCTTTGGAGGAGATTGGGATGTATCTCTCCATTATCCGACATTGTGGCCAAGCTTCATCTCTATAGCAACGTTGGTCCTGTTGAGGGTTTTGCAGCTGCTTGTGAGTTGTAGCAAGTGGGTGAACTAGATCTGCTAGATCTAGTTGTTTAGAGGAGATTTCTCTCAGGGAGGGTGTCTTGTGACCACCCAGAAGAGGATTCTCACTCTCATTTTGATTTCAGATCTATAATTTTATCTGTTGTATCAGTTCATTCCAGCTACTGTGCAGTCCCTTCCATGAACTGCGTTATTTTCATGTACAGGTTTCACTATTGTCCAGATTTCTCATTGTATTGGATCTCGGATGATTGGGGCTTGCCTCTCATATTGAATATTTGTAAATTATCTTGCTGATATATTCATGTTCAGATATGATATATAATGTAATGAAATCCATCTTCAGAAATCTCTAAATTTTTTTGCAGTTCAGTGTATTAAAAGCTAGATCTACACTTTATTATGCAATCTTTTGATAAAACCCCAAGGGGATCTTGTTAAGAAGGCTGAGTAGTTTCCAGATCTAGTATGGATCTGAAGTTTTATTCATATATTAGTTTTAGATCTGAGTCTTAACCTACAGCAGCTAAATCTCCTCATATAAAACACTGTCAATTCTTTCTGCAGCTTTTCCATGTGTTATTGCTATAATTTCTGAAGGATTCTTGCTCTTGCTTCATGTAAATTCAATGCTTCTACAAAGGAACTTCATTATGGATCTTATTTCTTGTTTTCATACTATAATATGAGTTTAATGGCTGATTTCCAGTGACTTCCAGCAGAAACTGCGCAATTCCAGAAGGAGGGTTTCTCTATTAACCCAAGCCTCTCCTTTAGCTCATTTTCAGCTAGTGTTGATTGTGGGAGATCTGTTTAAGCCCTCTAAACCCATTTTGTTTTTCTGAAAATCTGCATGGAGGTCCCACATAGCCTAAAATAAGGGATCCCAGCCCTGGTTTACGTTATTTTTACACTTTCTTGCTTATACAACGTCCTCCTTGAGCCTATTACAGATTTTCCTGAGAGTGGAATTTCCCGCTTCTCACTTGTTTGGTTTTTGCGTCTCTTCAGATCCATTCTTTAGATTTGTAGATCTAAGGTTCCTAAGGGCAGAAAAATCCAAGAGGTTTTTTTCATTCCCACACTTGCTGTGTTTCACCAATATTCTATAGACAGAGTCTGGGACGGGCCAGGAAGCCTCTAGTTTTTACCCTCTCTTTAGAGGTGATACAACCAGTAAATGCCCTAAAATTATATCTCTGGTTTAGATCTATTGGTGTGATTCCATATTGCTGTGATTACATAGTGGAATATCTTAATATATTTTCTACTGAGCCTAATTTCTCCCATTTGGAATATTACAGTGGTATCAGAGCATGATCTCTGGCACAACCTCTGAGATCAAGCTACCAGTGAATTAAAGAGAAGAATAAGAGAACAACTTGATGGAGAAGATGAGATTATTCTCATCATTTTTTAGATCTAAGAAGGGCCTCTCCCAAGAGGGAAATCAGAAGAGAGAAAGAAGAAGCACCAAGACTCCTAGAGGGTTTCGAGAAGAAGCAAGTTGCAGTAAGAGTTGCATGAGATTTCAAGAAGAACAAGGAAGCCCTAGCACTTCCTATCAGCAAAGCAGAAGACCGGAGAATCCTAGATCTCGTCATAGATCACTATGCCCACTTTCTTTGAAGAAGGTGAGAGGTATAGCAATGAAGAAAAGAGATGCAAATAAACTCCTAAAGGGTTTCAATATGAAGAAGAAGAACCATACACTTCCTGTCATCACAAGGCAAGGAGAATGGTTGAAGAAGAGATATTATTGCTTATTTTTCAAACATTGAAGAGTATTGAAGAAAATCTCAAAGAGTTTGAGGAGGAGAGGAAGAACATGGGCTACAAAGAGACATCTCCCAAGGAAACAAGGAGAATGTCAATCTTGTCACTTTGGGCAAGAGATCTCTATTTTCACTACCTGCTACTAAGGAGCTTGCATCTAGAGGAGAGGCACTTGCATATTTGCAAGGTAGTCTTGAGTCCTTATCATATGGGGTCCCATGCATGAATCAGGAGATGCATGAGGAGGAGAAGAAAGATTCCAACGCTGGTATACTTGAAGAAAGGAGGCCATCATTCTTTCCAGCAGTTGGAGGCATCATTGATCCGGATGTAGCAACTCTTGTTTTCTATCAAGAGGTTCCCACATATCAGTTGATCCAAGGTATGCATAAGATTTTAGCACATATTATTTCAAGATCTATGCATAGCCAAGGTTATATCAAAGTGCTGATTTGAAGCAAAAGTATATCACAGCGCTGTCACATAATGGCTGTGACCAAGAGGCTTCATCATTCTTGGAGCATGTTGGAGGTATTGCTGCAGGTTCAAAGCTTCACTGGTTTTGGAAGACCATACATGAGAAGAAGGTCTCACTAAGAGATCACAACAAAGATGAATTTCAGTATTCCATGAGATGCAAAGTTCTTCAGTGGGTTCAAGGAGATAGTATTTTGCAAATGGAGAATGCCATTATTTTGTAGCACATCACTCAACTTCCATATTTGAGTGAGTGGATGAGGATGGTGAGCAAGGGATTACATGATCACTTGCAGACATATATGGACCAGAAATATTGGTTACGCTGGTTGCCCTTGGGAAACTCCTATCACTCTCCAAAGGCACCTGTTTTTCTGATCTATGCCTTGAAGAGCAGTTATGAAAGGTATAAGGGGGCATGGCAGCGCTAGTTTCCTTGGGGTAAGCATGGTCTCTACCCAAATATTCTCATTCTCTTATCTCATGCTTGGTACATCATTAGTAGATTATATGAAGAGGAAGCATGGATGGTGTGGTTGTTAGAAGGAGAGTTGGACATGACATGTTAAATCTTATGTCCATGTATTCACCTATGCTTGAAGCATGTCTCATATGTCCACATGCATTTCTGTTGGAGGTATATTTCATGCATGAAGTTTGGCTTGGGAGGAGGAATGACTCCCACATGATGTGGTGTGAGGAGCTTTCTTGTACTATGTTGATGAGGCATTTTACATGTTCATCATTGTGTTTTTGCTCCAATATCCACATGTTGATGAGGCAAGAAGGCTGCAAAGTCCTTGTTGCTATGGCTGCTTTTGGGTGAGTATGTTTGCTACCCAATAGCTCATTATTTTCTGAATCATGCCTTGGATTACAATGTTATGTTGCAGCAAGAGAAGGCATGTACAATTTTGTTTCACTTGAGAAGGTATGGCCACCACATGACATCTCCTATGTCTATGTGTTTTGCATGGTGGAAAATTTGGCATGATTTTCTCAAGATGTGAATTGATGATGGTACTTTGTATTGGGCTGATGTGACATATCATGTGTCCATTAGCATGGTTTGGTTTCATGATGCACATGAGGAGGAAAGAGGGCAGCAAGATCCCTTGTTGCTTTGGTGCTTTTGAATGAGTATGGTGACCACCCCATGGCTCATAATTTTCTGGTTCATGCCTTATGTATCAAAGATATATTGCAACAAAGAAAGGCATGCACATCATCTTTTGAGAAGCATGGCTTGTCTATCTTACATGGAGGAGATGGAGGATGGCAGCAAAGGGCCTTGCTCTGGCGGTTGATTTTGGGAGAATATGGTTTGACATATTTTGTTTACCCATATTACTCCTTTCCTTCTTCTTTGCATAACGCTAAAATGATGGAGTTTGGATCCAACAAGGCCAACAGGGCTAAGAATGAAAGCATAACAATGCTTAATCAGGTTCATAACACATGGATGGAGGAATGGTCTGCATGATGAAGCTTTTCCTTTATGGGAGGAGCTACCTTACTTTATGTCTCTCATGTGTTTGTGATGGTGTTGGACATCATGTATTTGTCATCTTGTGATTCATGGTAAGGAGAGGACATCTAACCTCACAATTGGAAGTCATCTCATGCATGGGTAGAAGACAACTTTGGAACCAAACACACATAACCTATTGTAGCAAATGGAGGAAGCCTTCCTTATGTGGATTCCATTTTGAGGGAATAGATGGCTTGCATCTACAATAAGATTTTCTTGAGGGAAAGCAACATTTTGTCAGGGGAAACTGTAACATTCCCAATTTTACAGCTAATGGGAATATTGCATTTTATTTTCAGTTTTCCTTATTCATGAATAAAAATATGAGAAGGAGGTTTATTAAACTCCTAAGTTGAGAATAAATACATGCCCAATGTGAAAGGGGATAAATCTGGGCTATTATATTAAACACCCCTAAGTGTGAAAAGGGGAAATTCAATTGAATGGGTCAACCTTGGCCCCACCTAAAACGCAGTTTGGAGGGAAGCTTATCCATCAAGCACAACGTACTTCTAGAAGAGGATCTCTTGTGTGAAAGAGGATAAGTTGAAGAAGGTGGTTTAGGGTTTTGGCAAGCCCTCATGTTATAAAAATAAGGAGAGGCAGCAAGCAAAGGTTGTTGAATAATTTCAGAAATTGTTGCAGCAACTCTATTCTCTTGGCTGTTTAGCCTAAGGGAAGAGGATTTCCTATTTAGGAATCCTCTCTCCTTCCATGGAGTAGCTCTTTGGAGGAGATTGGGATGTATCCCTCCACTATCTAGCATTGAGGCCAAGCTTCATCTCTATAGCAGCACTAGTCCTGTTGAGGGTTTTGTAGCTGCTTGTGAGTTGCAGCAAGTGGGTGAACTAGATCTGCAAGATCTAGTTGTTTAGAGGAGATTTCTCTCAGGGAGGGTGTCTTGTGACCACCCAGAAGAGGATATCACTCTCATTTTGATTTCAGATTTGTAATTTTATCTATTTTATCAGTTCATTCCAACTATTGCGCAGTCCCTTCCATGAACTGCGTTATTTTCATGTACATGTTTCCCTATTGTCTAGATTTCTCATTGTACTGGATCTCGGGTGATTGACGCTTGCCTCTCATCTTGAAGATTTGTAAAGTAGATTGCTGATCTATTCATGTTCAGATATGATATATAATTTAATGAAAGCCATCTTCAAAAATCTCTGAATTTTTCTGCAGTTCAGTGTATTAAAAGCTAGATCTACACTTTATTATGCAATCTTTTGATAAAATCCCAAGGGGATCTTGTTAAGAAGGCTGAGTAGTTTCCAGATCTAGTATGGATCTGATGTTTCAGTCATATATCAGTTTTGGATCTAAGTCTTAACCTACAGTAGCTGAAGCTCCTCATATAAAATGCTGTCAAGTCTTTCTGTAGCTTTTCCATGTGTTATTGCTATAATTTCTGAAGGATTCTTGCTCTTGCTTCATGTAAATTCAATGCTTCTACAAAGAAAATTCATTATGGATCTGATTTCTTGCTTTCATACTATAATATGAGTTTAATGTCTTATTTCCAGTGACTTCTAGTAGAAACTGCGTAATTCCAGAAGGAGGGTTTCTCTATTAACCCAGCCCTCTCCTTTAGTTGATTTTCAGCTAGTGTTGATTGTGGGAGATCTGTTTAAGCCCTCTAAACCCATTTTTTTTGGCTGAAACTCTGTATGGAGGTCCCACACAGCCTAAAATAAGGGATCCCAGCCATTTTTTGCATTAATTTTACACTGGCTTGCTTATACAGCGTCCTCCTTGAGCTTATTACAGATTTTCCTGAGAGTGGAATTTCCCGCTTCTCACTTGTTTGGTTTTTGCTTCTCTTCGGATCCATTATTTAGATCTGTAGATATAAGGTTCCCAAGGGTAAAAAAATCCAAGAGGATTTTTTCATTCCCACGCTTTCTGTGTTTCACCAATCTTTTATAGACAGAGTCTGGGACGGGCCAGGAAGCCTCTGGTTTTCACCCTCTCTTTAGAGGTGATACAACTAGTAAATGCCCTACCAGTCTATATATGGTTTAGATCTATTGGTTTGATTCCATATTTCCGTGATTCCATAGTGTAATATCTTAAGATATTCCCTACTGAGCCTAATTTCCCCCATTTGTAATATTACAGACGCAAAAAGCGAAAATTAATGTTCCAATTTTCTTCATGAAAAATTGGGAACATTACAGTCCTCCCCTCTCAAAGGTTGCTTGTCCTCAAGCAAGTGCAAGGATAGACTGAGTTATTTTCTTCTCCTCTCCTTGTAGCATCCCTGTATGATGATCTCCTCCAAGGAAAGTGATGCTATCTCATCAATCAAATCTCCACAATGCTCCTCCTCAGCATGTAAGTCAGCTATCAAGCTATCATCATGTGAAAGTGAAATACTCAGGAGGATAACAAAGTGATGTCTAGAGGTCCCTTTGAAGAATATTATCTGAAATAGAATGAGAAATATCTCTCTCATATGGATCTTCCATCTCCAAGCTATGAGCCATGCAAAATGAGTCACCTTCCAGCTAGGCAACTCTTGAAAGTTGTCATCCACCTTTGGCTCCAGAAAAGTAGGTGGGATGAAAATCTGCACATGGTAAGCAATGTAGCCTACCCCACGCTGCCCATATCTCCACTTATGATAAGTGTAGAGTGTTAGCTGTCCATGGGCTACAATAAGTTTACACTCAAGTGGCAAGATGAGGACTAGACCCCCAAAGATCTCTCCCCCAACGCTGTAAATCAAGATGGCCCAAGTATCTCCATATTTGATGAGTTGGAAGTCATCAAAATATGGTATGTCATCCATCATATGGCTCACTTCATATGGAAACAAGTGAGTTGCTCTAGTGGCCATATCATCTCCCATGTTCCCCTTAGAACATGTAGTATAAAAATGGTGAGGAATTTCTCCCTCAAAGGACACATCCACACAATGTGTCTCTCTCCCAAGCCATGAGAATCATACTTCCTGCCATGTGCAACAAATGTGAAGGACAATGGTCCCTCAAGTGCAACCAGTGCAACTTGAACCTCAACTGCAATGGAGACTGATAAAATAAGTGGCTTCTCAACCACTTTCCTGCTGCTCTAATCTCCTCATAAGTATGGAGGAAGTGAATAATGTAAGATGTACATAGAGTATGCCCTCCATAATATGCCTCTTCCCCAAGTCCTCCTAGGGAATGGCCATCCATCATGCTTATGGCCTCATCTAGAACATGAAGCTCAAAAGAAAGGTTGCTCCTCCTTGGAGAAATATCCTGCACATGTATGGTTAAGGGACATATACATACATCATATGAATGCTCATGTAAACAAAAATGAATACCCTTACCATACTTTCTTCTCATACAAATGGAGTGGCTCATGAGTGAGTCTCCTCTCATCCTCAAAGTGGAAAGAGGTGGCTGTGTTAACTCCTCCAAAGATTTATGTCTCTCCTTCATCTCCATCTGGTCTATGCATCTACTCATATGCTGATGTATCTCCTCCTCAAAGCCCATCCAAAAATACCCCTCCATGATTATTGGTATGCTCTCATAGAACAAGTGGGGCTGAAAAGGAAATCCTCCTGAGTTGCTTGTAGAAACTTCTCCTTGAGTTTGGAAGCTCTAGGAAAGAAGATCCTACCATGATAAAATATGACCCCATCTCTGACTGAATATGCCTCATGCAACTGGCCATCTAAGATCATGCAAGTAAAAAGATCCTTGGAATACTCCACTAAAAACTGGGAGCTCCAATATGGATCTAACCTCCATAGTGACAGCGCTGATGATCTCTCATGAAGAGCACCTGTCGTATGGTCACCATCTGCTTTGACATATCCCATGTCAAAGATAAAAGTTGGAAGGTTGCTATCCTTCCTTTGTTGCTTCTGCCACAGTGCAAAATCTGTAATGGAAGTGGGTACTGATGATGTTGAGAGAATGCTCTCTCTCTCCTTGAGTCTACCCTAGACTCCCAACGCTGTATCAAGCTCTCTCCAGGTCTCCAACCTCCTGAAATCAATGATTGGTGCCCCAACATGTGAAGCATCTATCCTCCTCTGCTGATCCAGTGGTCTCCCCGAAAAAATGTCTCGAAGTAATGAGACATCATCATCAAGAGATGTCTGCATATATGAATGGAGAAAGCTCTCCATGCTTCCCCTGCACAATCCAATCACCTCCTTAGGTGCATCAATGTCCATAGATGAATAGGGATGTGTACTCATCATCTCATGATGCTGGGCCTTCTCCTTACTTCCTCCTTGTGTTTCCATGGTTCCACACCTCCTCAAAAATGGCACAGGTAAATCATGAGTTGTGCCTTGATCTCCATACATGAGATCCTGAGGACTTCCTTGCAAAGATGCCAGCATCCCTCTATGTGGAGTAAGAGCTCCTGTTTCCTCTGCATGAGGTGCTAGATCAACTCCAGATCTAACAACGTTGTTGCCCTCAATCTCTGCAACATGAATGGGCAACTCTCCAATGAATGGATCCCCTCTTGAAAAAGATATCTCCATGCTCCTTTGCTCAAAGGTGTGAGATGAAAGTTTCTCCTCCGGCAAAGTATGGTGCAAGTTTTCAGCCTTCCCCATTGTTTTCTGAAATGGAATTGTGTTTTTATGCAAAGGTTTTGTTTGAGTTTTCTGATTCAGATCCTCCATGTGTGTCTCATGAATCCCTCTATCAAATATTTTCACTAAGGCTCTAGTGAAATTTGCATAAGATGAAATGTTTACATTTTTCAAAGAAAAGGATTCAAAGATCCACCAGGCATAAGCCTTACCTCTCAAATGCAGTGCTGCAATTCTGATGGCTTCATCCTCCGGTATTTGGTGCTGCTGCAAGAATGTCTTCAACTCTTAAACCCAAGCTTTGGCTGAACATACAGGTGAAACTTCAAAGGTAGATAGATGAAATCTATCCTGCTGCTCTTTCCCATTCACCTTCATCTTGCAAAACTCTAAAAAACTGAGATGATCTCGGTATTTATGAGTTTGAGACTCATACTCCTCCAAGAAATCACTAAGGGTTTCCCTCCTAGCAACATTTTCTTATCTTTCCATCTCTCTTTCGGAAATCCTGGGCATGTGACTGTGCTTACAAGATGGTGTGTAGCTGCATGCTCACACTCATCCAATCTAGAGTTTGCTTTTGAATCAAACCTTCTAGGAGATTCTCTATGCTTTCTATGGATCTCCTCAAACTCTTCATGGATCATATGTACAGGTTTAGGAATAATCTTGGTAATCTTAGCTCCCTTTTGATTTTCTTCTCCAAAATATGGAGTCTTTCTCTTGCTTATTTTTTTGTCTCCTTGATGGGAATAGGAAGTGTAAGGCTCTTCCTCTTCTTTCTGCATATCCTCTTTGGGGAGGTTCTTCTTTGTTCTAAAAATAGATGAGATCAATCTCATATTCTTCACAATATTCTTCTTCTTCTTCTTTCTTGGGCTTGAAGGCCACAGGCTGAGCCAAGAAAGGTGCTCTGATACCACTGTAATATCCCTTTTCAGGAATGCTAGGAATCCATGGCTGGAAAACACATTTTCCAGAAATGGAGGCAGTAGGATTTGATACTAAGACCTGGATCCCTTAGACCAATGTGTCTAAGATCAAAATACAATAATTGGGACCAAATAAATCCTTCTAAGGTGGTTAAACAGTTCTACCACACTTAGATGTCCTCAGAAAATGCCCAATGAGGGACTGCAACAATTATAAGCACATGTAAGGAAAATACAACGTTATTCTTGTAGCTGTAAACACATGAAGAATTAAATAGCTGATCAATGAATAATATAGCAGAAAATGTGTACAATGCTTTGAGGATCCAATCACTCAAGCTTGGCAATGAAAGCCTCAACAAGACAAGTACATGAAATGGGACGAAACACTGCTATGTATTTATGCCCTAGCTATGACTGCGTAGTTTATGAATGGAGACTGCAGCATACAAAATGTAAATATAATGATATATCAATATCAACTCAAATAAAGAGGGGGAGAAAGCTATCAAACCCTGAAAACACTAATACAACACTAATACACAATCCTTGAAAGGATTGGCTACAATATACATGAAATTGGCAATTCTGTAGAAATGCCGGAGTTGCTGGGAAGCAGCTACAACTCAAACTGGTACAATATGGAGATGGCTGAATAAGATATCCAATATTTAGCAAAACTCCTCCAATGGATTTCCTAAGTGCAAGGCTGATCCTAGTACTAGAAATATTCCCTCCAAAATACCGGTGCAACCTCTCACTGCAGATGCACTCTATAATAAAGTAGTCAATGCACTGGACTGCGCTGTATATGATGGGAGATGTTGGCCTTGATGCAAAAATATGTCAATCAGCTTTGAAATCCATTCCAATGATCTCTCAGAGCAAGAGAAACTCCCTCCTCTAAAAGACAAGCCAAAGAGAAGTGTTGTGGAACCCTCCACTGTAATGCCCCAGCTACACAGCGTTATCCTTGAGTAGAAATAACGCAGTATCTGAAGAATGGATTTGGCCTTGAGCCAATATGTGGAGAAGATGAAGTGCAATACTTCAAGAGCTACTCAAGAAGAAGAGGAAATCCTAAACAGGAATCCCTCGTGCTAAGCAACACTGCAACTCTGCTGAACAGCTGGAGTGTGCAGTTTGTCTGACTAGACAAATAATCAAATGATCCCAGATATCCCTATATGTCTACCTCCTCCCCTTCTTATACAAGTGAATGCCTCTTTTCCATAGACCCCACACATTAGGGTTTCATCCACAAGGAATATTTCTCTTTCCAAAACTGCGTTGTCTTCTCATGTAAGCTACACCTCTTAGGCAGCGCTGTTGACTTGGTCAAACTTGACCTTGTCTTCATGAAAATTGCCCCTTTTCACACTGGAAGGTGCAAAATAAGCTACTCAAATTATCCCTTTCACACTATGAGGGATATTTATTCCTACTCATGGGCCTTTTACCCATTTATTCATATCCTAGATGCAAAAAGAAAAAATTAATGTTCCAATTTTCTTCATGAAAAATTGGGAACATTACATAATTAAAATATTATTAACCAAATCAACATCCAAATTTTATGGAATATTTTATTATATTTGTTGGAGGGAAAAAGAATTTGACTTGGGTCAAATCCCTTTATTTGTAAATAATAGATAAATAAATGATCTATTTATTATTTTAAGGATGTGGTTAAGTAATAATCAAATAAATAATGATTTATTTAATTATTTATGAATGATTTAGTCAAATTTAACAAGGAATATTATTTAAATAAGATTTAAATAATTATTCCTAGAAAATAATAAGATAATAATAATTTATCTAATTAATTTTCCTGTTTTGGGTTAAATATGACCAGGAATATTAATTAAACTGTTGTTTAACTAATTATTCCTTGAGGAAAATGAAACAAATGTGGATTTATTTAATATTTCCTCATGGGGTTTCCTGTTTAGACCATAAAATTTTTAATAAAGGTGGTTTACTAAGTTATTTTTCATAGTGAAAGCAATTTTACTTAGGGTAAAATTGGTCTTACATGGTGTATTTAGGTACATATAATAGTAACAGGTTAGATGACCAAAAAATGGTGTAACGGATTGCCCCCAGCATGTGAGCGTTAGGAGCTAATCGTATGACCAAAGTACGTTGTAAGAACTTAATCACTAGACACCGAAGGGGAAGTCAGAGAGAGAGAAATATAAGGTAGACCAAAGTGCTAGAGGACTAGACCCTGAGGAGGTAAGACTTACAGGTGCGACAAGTCTCTTTTATGAACGAGTACCTGTGCTATAGGTAGTGAGGGAGGCATACCTATGCCCGCCGAGACAAAGTACAAATAATAATACATCCAGTAAAAAAGGGACTGAACAATATAGTACATGCTGGCATAAACATGAGCTAGGTAAAAACATGATAATGAATCCCACATACATATTGTGCCTGGGATAACAGCCAGGAATTATACAATAATATTTGAGTACATGAGATACAAATACATCCCAAATTCCCCTGTAAACAGAAAACGGCTCTAAAAATCAGACTGATACATGCAAACAAAAAGGCGCTACTGGTGACTGAGGCCGACATCATCAAATCTATGGAGCTGTACCAAAGGCTGTAATGAAGAGGTCATTCGGTTATGTGGGGGGCTACTTGTAGGGCCACCCCCTCATGAGGGTTGATAACATCTCACACACAGCCGAGAATCGCTGGTATCATTTGCTGCATCACTGAACCATCAAGTATGTAGATCTCAATCATGCTGAAAGGAACTGGAGCTGAGAAAAAATCAAGTCAAAGGGCAATAAGGAGTCCCTTTTCCTTATTCGAGGAACCGAACAAGAGTGGAAGCTGGAACCAAGGTATAACACCCTCTGACCTGTATTCTGGAATGAATGATATGATGTCGACAGAAGGAGGTCTGCCATAGGTGAGGCAATGAGGAATCCTCAACTAAAGCACGAGAGAAAATAGTCGAGCAACTGACAGACTGACGCCAGGGATGATGATGAAATGGGGGGTAATGAGTAGTGGACGGACGACTTCCATTTTTAGAGAATAAAGGGCATGGATTACCTGGCAGCGAATAAGATAATATCATAAGGGATAGGGGACAATAGGACTAAAGGCCATAATGTGAAACACGAGAGAGGAACCAAGCAATAAAGGATGGAGGACTATAGAAGGATACAAAGGGAATCGGGATAGACTCCATGGATGCTATGATGACTCAACTCATATGCTCTAAACAAGGGAGACTCGATGATGCTGCCACACATAAAAGTTCCAATGGGGACCATAAAAACATGAGTACAAGATGGTTACTCATGACGAAAATCAACACTAGCATGGAAAAGTATGAAGGCAAAGTGGTGCCCCAAGTACAAGTGTTGCAAGTGAATAAATTCGATTTTGAGGAGTGGTGAAGTGACCCTTCTTGGACAAAATGGGTCCTAGTGAAGTATCAAATCATGAAAAAGTAACAGATATCCATTTCAGGGCTCGGTGGGAGATTTCCAATGGTACAAACGGTTTTTGAACCTGAGCTACGGTTTGGCCACAGAAGGCGAAATAAAAATCAGGGGATTCTCTTTTAATAAGGAATTTTCCCTCCAAATTCACTCATTTTCAAGTGGAGCTGTGGTGTATGTAGAGAGGAGATAAGGCCCTAAATCTTGCGGTGATCATAGCGGACAAACCGACCATTGGAATCGAAATCCTTCAGTTGTAGGTAAGAGGCTTAATCCTCCTCTTTCATTTCAGTGGATTGAAAGTTCAGTTTAGGTACCCAGATCTCATGAACGGGCTAGGTCGTACTTTCTGGGGTCTGTTCTGCGACCTGGGTAGCGGGTACGGGGCAAAAAACTGTGACCTGTCTTAGGAAATGACCTGAAAAGTGCAACTTGTCAGAGAAAGGAGGTTTCAGTGTTGTTTTTGGCTGAGATCTACGATTTCTTATGGTTGAGGGGCATAGGTGGCCCCAAGCATGTTATGGTCATGCCAAAATGTATTTAGAAAGGGGGAATCTAAACACATTTTTATGATGTGGTGCGCCATTTGTTTTTGCTATGGTTTTGCAGTTCAAGAAAGGGAATGGAGGGTTACCAATCTCTTTTGGTACTACATATATGAAGAAAATGGACTTAATTTTCTGGTTTGGCATACATGGTGTCACTATCCCAAAGAGAGGATTTGGAGATAATGAACTGGTTCTCTCCTAGAAAACCAACAGGTTGGTCAAAAAAAATCTCTAGGGGACTGGGTTGTTGATGTAAGATGAAGGAATGATGAGGGGTATCATCCCTAGGGTGATCTGAAGTGATATGGGACTCCATAGGTTCTTCTAGATGGGGAAGAATAATAGTACTAGAGTCGACATGACTAGATACACTAGGAGAGTTGTGGAGAATTGCTTCTCCTGTTCTCTCAAATATGGGTGCCCCCTTACCCAAACATTGGGTGTCAATGTAATGGAAAAAATGTGTATGTGGTTCGAATTCATGGGTTCGATGTAAAGGGGGATAGATAATGTCAGGGGTGGTGACTACTTCCATAATTTCGTCATCGTAATATAATATGGGGTGACTGGTGGAAGAAATACCACCTGAAGCGATGAAGCTACCTAACTCATCATCATGAGAAGAGAGGTTCACATGCGCATCATCACAAGGGGTGACAAAAAAACAAGTAGATGAATGATCCACCGATGTTGAGCCCAGGGTGATCGCTGAAGGGAGGTCGAGCGAAATAGAAGGGGAAGTCTCAGAGGGAGCTTCCAACGTGGATCTCATGAATGATGACAGGTAGTGGACAGTGGCCGAAGACTCTGTCATTTCGACATCTGGAGGGGGAATGTATATGGGAGTCAATGTGTCCTCTGGTTCTGCTGAAGCAAAACAAGCAAATAAGGGAGCGATGGACTCGTTGCGCTTGGCCTCGAATTGGCGAACTACCGCTAGAGAACTGCGGAAGTCCTGGAGGTTGGGACAGAGGTGGGTATAATGGCCATGGAGATCACACAAAGCACACATATGGTTGGTGTGAATAGTCTTGGGGTTCCTGGCTACAGTCAAGGAAGCAACAGAGGTTTCCGGGACCGTAGACTCAGGGAACGTGACATTAACCATGGGCTTGAGATGAGGCAACTCCAGACAATTATGGGTGTCATGACCGACGACATCACACAAATCACAAGGCTTTGGAGGTGAAGGAGGAGTAGGGTTAGTCGGGGTAGCCTTGTCTTTTTATCTTTTCCCTTCTTACTCAAAGTGGTCGCAACAGGGGAAGGTTCTTGTTGAGGTGGCTGAGGCACTGTAGCAGCGGGAGAAGTCATGGGGACCAATTGAACCAGGGTCAAAGAAATATAAGGTTTAGGTTGACCAGGCAAGGTAGTGGTTGGGGGATCAAGGTACCAGATGAGATTCCCCAGGGTCAGGTTAGGAAGAGAGAGGGTAGCCCTGACTGTACACTCCAGGAGGGGGAGTTAGGAATGGTATCTTACCAGAGGGGTAATGGCTAGGCGGGACAACTCTAATATGGTTAAGGCTTGGAGGAGCCATTCCAGGAGGGTAGAAAGGCTCATGGATACCAGCTATAGGTGAAGGGCCAGGAGGATGGGGTCCAGAAGGTTGAATTGAAGGGCTAGGAGTAGGTTGTGGAGGGCGAGGCTGCTAACTAGCTGAAGTGGGCCACTTGAGGGAAGCCCGAGACGATTGTATCATGCAAACATTTAATAAGATGGGATTAGAGATAGGAGGAGGAAGACTAGGGAATGTACCAAGCAAAGAGGAGCCTTTGTAGACTCTGGGTGAGACACTGGTCAAGGGATCAATGGTTTTATTTTTGGCCACCGAAGATATGATGGACTCAGGGGAGGTCTAAGACTTCGGTTCGTTATATGTCAACTGGTCAATGGTGACTATCTTTCCATTATGGGGAAAGGACATCTTGCAGTGGACCGCAGATAGTACAACAAACATCGCATAGGTGTAGCTACGACCTAATAGAATGTTGTAATCTAAGGAGGCTTCAATGACTTCTATGTCAATGCAAATAGTCTTGCTCGCAAGAGTAATAGGACAATTGCAGAATATGCCAGTGGGCTGGGAGGCATGGCCATCCCACACTTGGAGAGTGATCATGGAAGGGGAAAACTCAGGCGATCTGAGTTGCTTCCAAACCGAACCGGACATCACATAGGTGGATGCCCCCTCATCAATGATACACCGGGAAATGTTGGCATTCTGGATCTTGACTGGGATTTGGAAGGTGACGGAAGCAGGAAGAGGAGGATGTTCTGACCGGTCAGCATCGAAGATGATCAATTGATCATCAGAAGGATCTACAATGCCCATGGTAGAGAGTAGAGATTTTCTTTGTGAAGGGCACAACTGGAGGAGTTCCAGCATTGAGATGGAAGCAGGAGATTGCGCCAAATCATCTACTATACTATACGAATGGGAAGATTTTCTAGAAGCATCATTTCGGCATAGTGATCCCTTAGGGATCTTGGTATGAACCTCTGCCTTAGGCTGAGGGATCTGCAAAGGACCATTAGTTGTCGAAAGAGGCACTTTAGAACCTCAAGAAGGTGGCTCGGGGACAGACATAGCAGGAGGCTTGTTGTACTGACGGGACCGAGTCTGAAGCTTGAGGTCTACGGTTAAAGGTTGGTCATAATTCATCATGATAATCTAATAATCGAAGGTACCAGATAGAGCAGGTTGAGTGGCCACTTGACCTTTAGGTGGTTGGGTAGCCACGAATCCTTGCTGAGGGAAAGGATTAGTAAACATAGCCAACTGACTAGGTGCAACATTGGGAGGGACGGAAGGGGAGGCTTGCTGTCCTTGCAATGTTGCTTGAGACTCCCACATCTGCCGCATCTATGGTAAAAGAGGACAATCATGTGTGTAATGACCATAAACACCACAACAAGAACAAAGCTTGTTCGTGCGAACATGCCTGTCCTGCTTGGGATGAGTGCACTGTTGTTGGTTAGTAGTGTTAGGTGCATTATTTTGCAGATTAGATCCAGGAGTACCGGAGGCAGACTAAATTTGAGTGCCTTTCCTCTTCTTTTTGGAAGGAGGATTAGTCGCACCCTGCTGTGCTTACACCTACCTCTGAGGGGGCGGTGGATGCTGTTGCGAGGGTTGAGAAGGAAAGGGAGGTGGAGGTTCTAATGTTGGAGGAGATGGAGCACCAGGCTGCTATAATAGGTCAATTTGGGCATCATTCCTAATGACCTAGTTAATTGGGCATCATCTCCAGGACCAATGATCATTCCCTATCATTTCAAGTTGCTACATGCCCTAAGGAAAGGACAAGACAAATCAAGCATGACTTTCATCAAGAAAAGGTTTCCAAGGTTTGAAGTTTATTATATAGCATGTGGGAGCTCACCAAAACTGCCTCTAAGGGGACTAAGTGCATTTTATATGTAGGTAGCCCCATGCAAGGCTGCTCTACAAAGCACTTCCCGACATCTATGTGTGCGTTGGTCACATTGGGAGAAAAATTCTCATTGTTCCAGAATCTCCACTTGGCCAGTGCCTTCTAAAAGAGTTCACATGTGTCAAGCTTCGAATACAATTGTCCATTTGACATCTACATGACTGGGAACATGTCTTTCCTATTATTGGAAAGTCATTCATTGAAAAACTATCTTCAGTTCATCTATAAATTAAGCACATATCTGAGTGTTTGAGAGGGAAGAATTTGAGTAGAGAAATGCTCAAGGATTTTCAATTGAGAGTTATATTTTTGTGACAGCTACTGGAGATATTTATACTGTGATGAGGCTGAGGATCATTGCTAGAAGGGTCACTTCAAATCAGTCATTTTGTTGTAACCTCTCCTTCTATCATCAATAAAGAATACAACTTACTTTTCCCTATATGCATCTGTATTTGCTTTGATTTTCCATATTACAAGATCTTAGTTGATGTATATTGTTTATGCTTTACTGATTTAGCTAACTAACTTGAATAGAAATCTGTATTATTGCTATCTTTTGCTGTCTTAGTGTTCTTTCTTGCAGGAAGCATTTTGCCTACAAACTGCTTGAATTTGAAGCTACAACGGAAGCGACAGAAGGAGCCATTTAGAAGTGCTTGGATTACAAGTAAGCCTCTAATCCTTTCTCTGTGTCTGCTCTGAGTTATGAAAGGTAGTTGTATAGTCTTTAATCTGTTTTTCTATATTGTCATCTATCTAGGAAGCGTGTTTTATGCATAATTCTTAATTCTGGCCCAACAAATTGGCGACTCCACTGGGGAGACTTTCTCTTAGATCTAGGTGACTTAGCCTTTGATTTTCTTTTTTTATCCACCCAGTAGTTGTTACACACAAAGATTAAAATTTTTCAAAGCCAAATTTGCAAAGACAGTGAGTTAAACAGTAGTGTTTTTCCTTATACACTGCGCCCAACGCATCCTTAGATGGGACACAGTGCTTTGCATAGCACTGTCTCCCTTTCAGGCCTGCATTGCAGAGCACTGTCTCCCCTTGGAGACTGTGTTGACTCCTGAAACCACCCAGATTCCTTTGAATTTTCTTTTGCAATTTGCTTCAGTTTGTTTTTTGTCATGTTTTGAAAAGTTCGATCCTCATATTGACCAGTAACTCTATATAATTCTTCCTCCTTTGACTGAAAATTTGTTCAATGCTTGTTTAAAAAAGTTTTTCTTTATCATTGAAAAGTTGATTTCAAAGTATTTTTTATGGTTGCATCAAGAATCATTTGCTTTCGAAATAGGAAATTGTCATAAAATCGTCATTTCCTTGATAGGAGAAATTGTTGTTGAAATCCTCATTTTTCCTTCAAAAGAGAAATTGTTGTTTGTATTCTTCATTTCTCGAAAGTAAAAGGAATTTTAATTGTTGATTTAGTGCACCTAGTTTCTTTTCTCCATTCATAACATTAAGTAAACTGAAAATAAAAACTTGCATTTGCATGTAGGATTTTTGTGTGTTTTGAAAAAAAGAATATTAGGAAATCTGCATTTAGTTTGTGATCATTGATTTGTTTTGCTCATTGATTTTTTTAATCACAAATTATTTTCTCTCTTCCCTTATTAGCTAGGTTTTTCATTGAAGAAACTTAAATTGAAAGACTTCTTATCATTTTTAGTTGCATTTTAGGAATTTTCCAATACATCATCGCGGTGAACCTTTGAAAGGCAAATTGTAAGCAAGATCAACATATACTTAATCTCAATTTACCTAACAAAGCATTGGAACCATAACGATAACATTTAGAAGGTATAGGCTAGAGACGTGTTTTGGCATCGTAAAACATAGCAGCTATCGTTAACTTGTCTGTGATATATTCCGAGTGTTATACCTCACTCCACGCACGTAAGTATATCGTAGCTCGTCTATGTACTTTCGGGTATATCGGGTGGTGTTACAGTACGGTAAGTATAAAGGGGTGGTCTCACTGTGCAGTTTCGCATCAGACAACGCTAATATGGACTTGGGTCTCCATGTACCTTCAGGTATATTTGTGAGGACAACTTATAGGTACTATCCATCCATAGTGAACCGATTTGGCTGCCTTGTAAATTGTGATACACTGAGCACAACATTCGGGGAGATTGCCTGCCCGTACTTCTTGGTTCGCCAGGAGGTATTCTGCAGTTCACAGTTTCTTGGTAAACCCTTTTGCCTAGAATTACCCTTTTATTTTGTTTATTTGTTTTTGGTTAAAATAAATCAGTAATCGTGGAAGAAAAAAATCCTTTTCCCCCATCGTTCGTGTATATTAGCATTAAAACCACCTTTACCACGTTCGTGTAGGCAAAGGAAATCACTCTACTGAAACTAGTACTATCAGTACCTCAAGTGAAGCATCATCTTCCCATATACTAGAGTTGGCACAAGTTGTTTCTACTCATCCTGGTTCATATACTGTTGTCAAGACAGAGTCCTCTTAGCTACCCGTGGTCACGATCCATCCAATCTGTGAGACCATACCTCCCGAACCCGATGTTGTTCAACTGGAAGTTGATCCAGATCCCACTGTGATTTACGGGGCAGTTGTTATTGGTCAAACTGGACACCATCCCTAGGAACAATAAAATACGGTCTATCATCCCCTTATATTTTAGTTGCTATATTACCTAAGTGGAGAAAATCTTGATCCCGAAGTCAAATAACTGGAAGTTGTTCCTGTATTGGTCACTCCAAAATCCATTGTAGCCATTGAGTCTCCCATATCGTGCAGTCAACCACTTGAAATATACTTTGGGCCTGACGGTGAAGTTCTTCCACCTAGTTTGATTTTGATTGAAGAAATATCACAAGACGAGGCACCTTTAACTCCAACTCATTTTCGGTAGGAGCTTTACCAGTACGAGTCTTTTCCTCAATCACCTTCCTCTGATTTTGTTGATTCTGTTTCATTTCGCGCCCCGTAGATTCTATAGGGTATACACTGGGTCATTTGACCATGGTTGAGATAACATCCCAGACTAAACCATTTATTTCAGTTGTGACAACATCTACTGTTGCTTCATCTTCGATGTTTTGTCCATTGAATTCACCCATGTCATCATCTAGAATCCTATATGGTTCCTCCTTTATGAGTACTGAACGGCTTGATCCTTTATTCACATCTTCAGTGCAATATCAAGTTGATCCCATCAATTATACTCCTTTATGATAACTTTCAAATGGTAAAAATGAATAGTAAAACTCTTTTTATTTAGTCATTTAATTGTTCGCAATGAATAGTTATTGCTATGAATATGGTTTAATTATATTTTTTTTTATCATAAAACAAGTATTTTTAATCCATTTGATGTTGTTCTAAACAATTTTTACAACTGATGAACAAGTTAGTCGTGCAGATTTATTTCAAAAATGATTTCACCACAAAGCATATTTTTTCTCCTTATTTTTCAAGCTTTGTTAAAAATGAAAAAGGTTTTGAAGCACACTTTTATCTCTTTTTCGAGCTTCGATAACAACGAAAAAGGAACCCATGGAGTTTTATTTCAGCTCTTTTCAGACTCCGATAATGTGAAAATATTGCTGAGCACTTGAATTTTCGAGCTCGTAAAAGTAAATGAATTGATATCTACTCAGTATGAGTTTAACCCTTTTCCAGACCGAGATAAATTATTTACGAAAAAGAAATACTTGGTTAAACATGACCAAAGAGGTTCTCTCAGATATTATTTTACACTTTTTTGGATCTGAGTGAAAAATTTACGAAAAAGTACTTATGGAGTTTTCTTTCGTCCACTTTTTCAAACTCTTTAAATATGAAAAAGGACCGGGATATCACTGTCGTTAAGCTCGTTAAAACATAAAATAGTGACGGGCTTGTCGATCATGGCAAGAATCGAGTTTCATTCACTGCTAGACTCATTAAATTATTAAATAGCGATACTTTATTCGCCCGAAGGGTTGAATTATAGATCAAGCAAATGTTATCCTCATCAAGCTTGTTAAAAGATAAAGAGGTACCAGTCGACAAATGACTGGGGAAAATTTGGGAAAAGTGAGCAAAATTTCTTTATGATAGAAAGTCTCTCTTGAACATGACACTTCCTTCACTCCATGTCCGTGACTTTTTGGGTTGGGTAATCATCTTGACGGTTCATTCACACCTATGGTTCATCATACCTTCACTTTGGTTTTGGGTCGATGCTGCCAACTCATCATAGTGTCGCCGATATGTTCAAGAGAAGTCATCCAGTCAATAAACTCATCCTTATGCAATACTCATGAACCTTTATTATCATGACCATCATCCTTGAAAACTGCTATATCAAGTCATACCCTTGTCTCCGAAATTAGTAACTGTCGTTTCGCAATAAGGTGAATTCCTGTCAACAACAAATCAATATCCAGGAAGTTCAATTTGAAACATCAGATTCTAGTACCATGAGGCTGATTACAACATCGACAAGATCCTCGCTTCCTGACCTTTGATCGAAATATTTTGTTTGGCGTTCGACATCAAATCATCTATTCACGCCCTACGAAATGTACTGCAGTACCTTGAGGGCCATTTTTCATTAATGGTGGTTATATCGCATTTGTTAACATCTCACATCATTGGATGGTAATTAAACGATGTATTTCCATGTTCGACAAAAAATCATATATTCGCATGGCTAGACTTATACCTAAATGATCGAGTTAAAGAGATAAGAAGACCCCGGATCTAGTTTCAGCCATCCAGGCTGCGATTTTAGGATTTTTGTACACATCATCTGTACGGTGACCTTACATACAAATTATCATCCGAACATGGGCCTATATCTGTAGGCATGCCTGCATTGGGCAACATTCCAGTGTCGACGACTTTCTGAATTATGTACATGTTATTAGATTGTTTATGTGCTGAACATGGGAATGCATACCCTCAAAAATTATGATCAAAGAGGGTATATCATGATGTAATGTATTGTAATATTGATGCAGGTGACCACTCTACTTCATCTCCAACCCATCACAGTGTAAAGCATCTCAATCAAATGTTTTTATTATTTTGACCTCATGCTTTAGGGGGAAATTGTTATAGGTCAATTTGGGCATCATTCCCAATGACCTGGTTAACTAGGCATCATCTCCAGGACCAATGAATAAGGGTCTATCATTCCCTATCATTTCAAGTTGCTACGTGCCCTAAGGCAATAACAAGAAAAATCAAACATGACTTTCATCAAGAAAAGGTTTCCAAGGTTTGAAGTTTATTATATAGCATGTGGGAGCTCACCAATGCTGCCTCTAAGTAGACTAAGTGCATTGCATATGCAGCTAGCCCCATGCAAGGCTGCTCTGCAAATCACTTCCCGACATCTATGGGTGTGTTGGTCACATTGGGAGAAAAAATCTCATTGTTCCGGAATCTCCACTTGGCCAATGCCTTCTAGAAGAGTTCACATGTGTCAAGCTTCGAATCCAAGTGTCCATTTGACATCTACATGACTGGGAACATGTCTTTCCTATTATTGGAAATTCATTCATTGCAAAAATACCTTCAGTTCATCTATAAATTGAGCACAGATCTAAGTGTTTGAGAGGGAAGAATTTCAGTAGATAAATGCTGGAGGATTTTCAATTGAGAGTTAGATTTGTGTGAGAGATGCTAGAGAGATTTATATTGTGATGAGGCTGAGGATCATTGCTAGAAGGGTCACTTCAAATTATTCATTTGGTTGTAACCTCTCCTTTTATCATCAATAAAGAATACAACTTACTTTTCACTATGTGCATCTGTATTGGCTTTGATTTTCCATATTGCAAGATCTTAGTTGATGTATATTGTTTATGATTTACTGATTTAGCTAACTAACTTGAATAAGCATCTGTATTATTTCTACCTTCTACTATTTTAGTGTTCTTTCTTGCAGGAAGCATTTTTCCTAAAAACCGTTTGAATTTGAAACTACAACAAAAGCGACAAAAGGAGCCATTTAGAAGCACTTGGCTTACAAGTAAGCCTCTAATCCTTTGTGTGTGTCTACTTTGAGTTAGGAAAGGTAGTCATATAGTTTTTAATCTGTTGTTATAGATTTTCATCTGTCTAGGGAAGCGTGTTTTATCCGTAATTCACAATTCTAGCCCAACAGCTGTGAATACGGATAATAAGGAGGTTGGGTAACATTGTGGTAAATAGGAGGTTGGGAAAAAGGAGGAGGCATGCTATATCTTGAATACATGCTACCGGGAGGGGGAAAAGTGCAGGAGGTGCTGGTCCCTCCCTGCGGAAAACCATAGCCCATGGGAGGCTGAGCGTATGGATGAGAGAGAGATCCAACAATACCGTCAGCGACATGAGATGCCCCCGGTGCGTTGGCACCACTGGGTCTAGGAAGATTAGGTAGAATGGTATAAGCATAACCCAACTAAGCGTATATTAGGTCATATTTTAATGAAATTTGGAGAGCGTCTTCCCCAGTTTGAGGGAAATGCGATGCGACATCTTTACCAATAGCAAGAAAGAGAGATCTAAGGAACCAATCCATGTAGACACGGTCTTCAAAGGTAGGGGCTTGACATAGGCTATTTCTTCTCCACCACTCCTGGACATGAACAGATAGGCGGGTCGCAGATGATTGACGGAAAGAGGTCAAAAGTTCAGTACTAGTGTCATAACAAAGGGGACGTTGGAAATAAGAAAGAAAAGCCCGGGTGTTGGGGTCTTGTGATTTTGAAAATTGGCATGCCAAGTCACAATGAAACATGTAAACCAAGCTTTAGAGCTCTAGGATCTAGCCCTCCTAGTCTCAGAGAGGGATCTCTCAATATATTTATAAGGATGTGTCTTGAATGTTTTAGAAGTTGATTTTAGGCTAGTTATGGAGTGCAGGGTTGTTTGTTTTGTTCGGTTGGGAAAGTATGTTTCATGCAGTATAGAAAGAGCATGGGAATCTACAAGCCATTGAGCAATGGAGTCATGTGAAAGTCCAAATAGTTTTGATTGAGAAGGAAGGGAAACCAGAGGGAAAATCAAACTTAGTCAGGGATCTATTGAATAATATAGGTGAAATGGGATGAACGTTAAGGACTAAGAGTGGAAAGCAGACTAAACCCTTTCACAATGACTTAAAGGATTTGGGGAATGCCCTATTTCCTCCAGTAAGCTCACTGTTTTGGACTTAATTAACATAAACACTCAAAGAAGAGGAGAAATGCAGACTAAACCCTCTCACAATGACTTAAAGGATTTGGGGAATGCCCTATTTCCTCCAGTAAGCTCAATGTTTTGGACTTAATCAACATAAATACTCAAAGAAAAGGAGAAATACAGACTAAAACCCTTTTAATGAATTATAGGATTTAGGGAATGCCCTATTTCCTCCTATAAGTTCACTGTTGAGAGCTTAATAAAAAAAGACATACAATTGCATTCAAAGAAGAGGGAACACCTTAGACATCTAGGACTGCAATTATAGGGTCATTTAACACAATAATTACAATAATGAACAAAGGGTATGATTGAAACAAGCCTCTCTGTCAAACTACAAGCATTAATGATTAAAGGGAGATTTCAGATACAATATTCAGTGGCAAAGAAAGAGGGAACACCTAAAAAATCCTTAGCACAACTGAATTAACCATTTCTGAAATAAAACAAACTAAATATACAAGAGAGCTATTAGACTACCCTGTCATGCTTAGTAGAAGAAAACATATAAACAACGAAGGATAAACAAGTCAGAGGTGCTTCTAAGATACATTTCTTTGCCTAAACTTTTTATCCTACTGTAAGTCAAAGCATAATGGAACAAAGTAATAAATGGGAATAACATTAACAATAAGAGATTACTTCACCAAAACCAGGCTCAGGGATCCAATGGTCTAGCCTCCATTCAACAGATAAAACAGATACTTCCACACTCCTTCAGAACACCAATGCTTCTTCAAAGCAGCAATCTATGCATTGCTTTTGAAATCACCAAATGCAAACCTTTTACAATGAGACTTCAAAGAGTCTTTATAGGAAAAATGAGGAAAAGTAGGTAAAGAAGGTTTTAATGATCATCAGAGATTAGAGAGGGCATTCGAATGCTCCATTATGTGTCATAAACATAACATTAAATTCTAGGCAGATTTAGTAACCTTGTTGCTTGTTGAGACTATTTTGATATGACAGAAATCACCCACAGGGTGTCCTTGGGAGGAAAAACCATCTGGAGTGGTACTATTATCTTCTTAGGTGTGAGTTAAGTGAAATAATGGGTCTGGAGGACTCCCATACTTCTAAATAACTGCTTATGAAAGTTTTTAGTAGCTTCCTTGGTGTAATATCTGCTTGGCATGCTTTTGAGCATGGAGATGGGCTATGTCTGTGTCAGTCAACATTCTGCACTAATAACTGCTCTATCTCTTTGTACTTCGATCGGTTTTGGCTCTGTTTATGCTTTCACTCTGCTGATTGCTCAGACTTCTTCTATACTGATGCCTTCAAAGGTTTTATTAATCTTCTATGCCTTTGTTTTCCGCCACTGGATACGTGATCCTCATCTTTTTGAATGTTCTGTGTATAGGTGGAGGATTTCGCTGAGCTGGAGGGTTGCTGAGGGTTCATGGATTTGATCCATTGATTGAAATGACCTCGCCTTCTGTTCTGGTCCCCTTTGACATTTATTCCTGGCCCTGAGACTGCTATCTAAGCCTTTGTGTCACTTTTGTGACTGTAGAAAAACTGCTAACAGAGTTACTCCTCTAAACCTACAAACACACAAAAACTCGTTATGAAATCCTATGGGCTTGGTTTAGACTGCTTGCAGAGGCTCTGGGGTGGTGGAGGAGTAGTGAGGAGGTGGTGATTACAGTAGAAATCGGGAAAAAAAACCCTGGTAGAGCAACTAACCAGGTTCAGTGAGGGTCTGGGTGCAATGAGGAACGTGGACCGTTAGATCAGGACGATCTACGGTGGGGATCTTTCGATGGAGCATTTGGGTGAATAGATGAATGGAAAACACAAGAGATCGCGATACAATATGGGCCGTTCTATCTCAGAGATTGATGGTCGGGATCAAATCGGGAGCAGTCGTTGCGGAGGGTAGCGGTATAGTGGGAAACTGGGGGTGGTTTTCGCAAAATGAAATGGGGGAAGGCAGTTTTTCACGGATGGAATGCGATTCCATACATTGGTTGACACGTGGATGCTAAAAAACCGCCTATTTCGCAAAAAATTTTAGCGTTAAAGTTTGGATGCAGAAGTTTTGCGATATGCAACGTCAACTATTGGATCGGAGGCGCCAGATCCAACGATGCGGAATGAGCGCGATGGGAAAGTTGCGTGGACGAGGAATGTAGTGGGGGCCAGGTGTCGTAATTAGATTGGGTGGGCTTGGTATATGGTGGATGGTAGGTCCCGGCGGAACTGGGTTATCGGGTTTAATTCCGATCGTCCGATCTTTCTGATGGACGGTCAGGATTAAGAGAGAACGCAAAGGTTTTGAAAGCGATAAAGGGAAAGGCAGGTGAATGGGCGGAAAGATGGGGGCCCGATGGCTGTTGATCTGTAGAGATCAACGGTCCATATATTTTCAAATCATAACGTCGGGGAAACGAAAAATATAAGGTAATAAGGGTTCGGAAGAGGGTTTTTAGTCCTTGAAGCACCCGATTGCGGGGCTTATATGAGGTGGAGGGCTGAAAAATATAAGCCCTTGGGGGCTTAATAACTTATAAGGTAAAAAGACTGTTTTTAAGGCCAAAAACAGGGTTTTTAAGGCCAAATGAGGGTTTTGGTAGGCTAGAAAAAGGATTTTTTAAACCAAACAAAGGGAAATATAATGTTTAAAAGAGAGTTAAGATGATTTAGAGGTGTAATGAAGGGGTTTTGTGGGATTTTTGAAAGGGGAAAAAGGGTAAAAATGGAGATTTTGTGGGAGTGAAATGGAGAGGTTAATGATGGGAAATGGAGCATTATAAGAAGTTTTCTCTTGGTAATGAGCAGGTTCTTGAGTGCTTATAGTGAACAATAGTGAATATTAATTCAAAGGATAGAGAATCATCATAAGACTTCAAATATGATGGATTTTCAAAGGAAATATATCTCTTGAAGGCTTGAGAACAAATTTAGCCACCACTAGGTATATCAGAATTTATAGGTGGCTAACAGTGGCTCCACTTGGGGAGGACAGCTTGCCCTTTAGGTGTCCAGAACCTCAGTAATCTTTGGATTTAACAGACCAGTGCCATTCCATTGGGCAGAATTCTTCATTTGACAACCTTTCACTATCCTGCAACAAGAAATCCATTTGAACAACACTTTTACCTACCCTATACTATTTGTCCTAGCATTGTTTTCTTCTTTGAGTGCACTTGGACTGGCAAACTCTTTTTCCAACATTTTATTTTGCAAACAGAAAAAATAAACCTATCTAATGCTACCCTTATTTCTCCATGAGTTCAGATTAAGCAGTTGAACTCATAGGTTTCTCTACCTAACTACTATTTGTCAGGATTAGACTGTCTAATAGATTTTCATTCTCTACATTCTAAGACAGAAATTGAAAACACAGCCAAACCAGGATTAGACTGTCTAGTTTGCTGTGGGTCCATGGCATAAAGACAAGCTGCACATGAACTGAAACTTTGCAGAAAATTGAAACAAAATTGTGAGGGCTTGAGATTCTGGAAATTTAAAGCATCCCTCCTTCCTTTTGTGACTCAGATTTTGAGCTTTTTAGAGTCACCCTTTTTCTTCATTTCAACTCTAGTTTTGATCTTGTTAGAGCTGTTTTATTTTTCTTTGCTGGTTCAATTTTTGAGCATGTTTGAACCTTTCTTTCTTCTACCTAATCTGTTCTACTGATAAGCAAAAATTACATAGTTTAGCAGATCTTTTTCACTATCCTATCAGCAGTAAATTGAAATCTGCCCAATCCTGATTAGGCTGTATGATTGGACAATAGTGCTCCTTAAAGTAGTGGCATTTGAGCTTGCACACTTTCATATTTTCCTTTCTTTTGGTATGGGGCTATACCTTCCTTGTTTTATTTCTGCCTCTTTTCTTTTTTTATTTAATTGTTTTTGTATTTTTCTTTCCATTTTTCTTGATGCAAATGGTATGTAAAATTTATAAAAACTCTGAAACTAAGACTCTTGACAGAAATAGTTTTTAAGCATCCTACCATTGACAGGACCTCCCAACACTTCTTCACCATTCAGTTCTTGCAGGAAAAATGCATTATGCCCTCTTATGGAATGAATAATGTAGGGCCCTTTCCACAGATTTTCAAACTTACAATGTTTTCCTTTCTCTTCCCTCCTTGAATCCCATTTTAGAGCCACATTTCCAGCTTGGAAGTCATTTGCTTTAGTCCTTTTGTCAAATAACCTTTTGATGTTTTCTTGGACTTTTTGAGTTCTCTGATAAACTTCCTCTCTGTTCTGCTGCAAATGGATAGTCTGATTGATCCTTCTATGCATATCATTGTCTTCAACTTGGACTTCCTGAAGGAGTTTCATGACTGGAACTCCTAAGGATGTTGGGAAAACAACATCCATTCCATAGACCAGCTGATAAGGGGACATGTTGATCGACTTTTTGGTGGTTAATCTATCAGCCCATAAGGCATGAACAAGCTTACTATGCCATGCTTTCTGATTTTGCTCCAACAACTTTTTGATGATGTTTATCAGGCTCTTGTTTGAGGATTCAGAAAGTCCATTTCCTTGGGGGTAATAGGCAGTGGAGTGGCCCAATTTGATCTGATATTTATGGCAGAAATCAACCATCCTCTTGGATTTAAAGGCAACAACATTGTCTATGATTATTTTTCTAGGACAGCCAAATCTGGACAATATGTTGGTCTCAAGAAATTTAATAATGACAGAGTCAGTAGCATTACTAGTGGGTATGGCCTCTATCCATTTGGTAAAATAATCAGTGGCTGTGAGGATCCATTTGTGCTGGGCTAAGGAGGATGGATGGATTTCCCCTATGAAGTCCAAACCCCACTGTTGAAAGGGTTTTTCAACACTAATAGGTTTCAAGGGTAATGGAAAGAGCTTTGTGTTTGGTCTCAATCTAGTCTCCTAAATTGAGTTCATTTAATTGCAACCAGGGTTGGTAAATTGCTGAAGTGAACTGCACCGTATGTGCCTAGGTGTTTTGTCTCTTAATGCATTGTGTTTAGTGTTTTATGATGTTTTTGGTCTTTTGTGATGATTTATGATGTTTTTGGTCTTTTTGGTAGTTTTATGTTCACAAGGAAAAATGACTAGAAAGCTAGTGGAAAGAAGCTAATGATTAAAACAGAGTGAAACCTGATTGGTTGATGACAAGTGGTGAATGAAAAGGCAACTACTGAAACAAAATCAAATCCAAACTATGACTAAACAGAAACAAAGCTTGATAATGAATTTTAAGCAAATGATTCAAAACATAAACTCAACTTGTCAAATTCTTTCATCAAAGGTATTTTGAGAGAGAGCTTGAGACATGGTCAGCTAAGCATGCAAATTCCCCTAACTAAACAGTTAAAAAACTAAATTATAATGATGCAACATTTTATCCATGATTAGAGATTTGTTGAAGCATATTTGGAGTAAAACATTGATACCATCATAAGATCTCTACTTTAAGACTAGTTCCTAACTCTATTCTGCAACTTAGTTTGATAACACTACACTTCACTCAAAGGTTATAGATTTTTAAAATAGTCTTTTGAGGAAATGTTTGTTTGTGAGATGATAAGGAAGTTGCAAAAGTACTTCAGGCCTTAAAATGATACTGTCTTCTGTTCATATGGTTATGAATCAATTATGGATTTTAGAACAAGAAGAGGTTTGTAAATAATGAAGGCTGTTTTGTTAAGTTTAACAATTGAAGTAATCTAATATGCAGTGAATGACAACTGAATGTGGAGTGCAAATGCAATGAGTTAAGCTAAAACTGAACTTAAGATGTCACTAATCTAAAACAGTGCTGAACTACCAAGTCATTATCAAACTTAAAACAAAATAACTGAGCATGAATTAAGTGCAATTAAACTCCGAAGTATCCTAACTAGGCTATCATGCATTATTCTATGGAATTATACAGTCTGTTTTTCCATCATGATTGGTGTTTTGGAAGAGTTTCTTAGAACAATCCTAACTGTACAATTCAGTGCAAATGCAAACATAAAGACTGAAAGCAATTAAAAACTAAGATATCATAGCTATCTCCTACCCATCATTATGATATTTTGGAAAAGCGTTTTAAGAGCAAGAACAGCTATGGTACTTAGTGCAAACACACAACTGAAACGTTCAAAATCACAATCATGCTTAAGACATTATAAGGATTTTTTGGAAGAGTTTCTTCTTTTGGAAGAGTACTTAGCATAAGTATAACTGTGATGGTGAACAAAAGAGATTGCAATTAAATCCTACAATACTATAGCCATTTCCCATTCATTATCATGATCTTTTGGAAGAGCTTCTTCTTTTGGAAGAGTTTTTAGAATGAGTATAACTATAGTAGCTAATGAAAACAACTACGAATTCAACTTCAAAAACGTAAGGCAGCTAGGATACTTATCTAAATTACGCAAATAAAACCGTGCAGGAGGCAGGGGCCCTCTACCACCAAACATAATCTAACACCAAATCAACTCAATGCTTTCAAAACAATACTGTCTGCTTCATTAAAGGTGAAATAACTTGAACAGAGCAATCTGTGTCTTCAGAAATGTAGCACAAAATCTAAGCAAAATCTGGAACAAAATCTAGCCTAGCTCTCGGTTTCCCAAGTGTTTTTATAACAAATTTACATAACAAGACTTGCAAAAATTCCAGGATCATTGTCTTTCCTTATCGAAATCACATTAGAACTCTTGAAGTGGCTGCGTAAAAAGAAAAAGGACATCTGGACTAAGACAGTCCTATTAGAAGTCTGCCTTCCTAAATGTGTTCCCACGTACCAAAACCATATCCAGAATTCGATTTTTCCTTCATGGTGAGCAACGAACAATGTAGACATGACGTGGAATATACCCATATGCGGTTTTTCTTGAGAGGCCACCTGGAACATACCCAAACGTGAAGACAACTGCAGAATTTCCGGTTAGCTACGGAATGTCTGCATTCTGCAGCTAGTTCCGGTCAAAATGCATTACAATGACAAAAATCACAAAACTTAGCAAGTCAGTCATGTTAATCATTCTAAAAGTAATTTTAACTAAATTCATTGATCAATTGGGTCTAGGATAACAATGGAAAAAGGAAATTGAGGTAAAGTAAGATGAAAGAAAGCACAATCTTGAGGCTCAACACTTTCTTCTACCATCAAAAATTTGGCACTTGTGGCAAGACATTACTAGTTTGTGGGTGTCTGGAAAAAGGGTGGGCCAATAGTAACCAGATCTGAGAATCTTGTTTGCTGTGGTCTTCCAATTTAAGTGCCCTCCACATTCTCCTTCATGCATTTCATGCATGATTTTTCCTGCATCAACCTCAAGTAAAAATTTTAGTAGTATCCCAACAACATTTTTCCAATATAAAACTCCATCTATTATACAATAATTTAAAGCCTTCTGTTTGACAAATCGAGCCTTTTTTTTTGACAAGGAAGGAGGAGCATTTAAATAAAGCAGCACATAAATGATGTCAGCATACCATAGAGAATTCATGAATGTTTCTTCAGTAAATGGTGTTGGGAATTCTTCTATCTCTTCCAAGGCATCAACCATATTCATATCTAGAGCTTTGAAATTAGATTCAGCCATGGGTTTTGCTAATCCTTGTCCCTTGATGAGTTTAGTAGGCCTGATTTCCAAGTCATATTCAAGAATAGTGGCAATCCATTTTCCCCTTTTACCATCAGGGTCCTGACTTAGAATATCTTTGACTACGGTGTGTGGCACAAAGGCAATGATATGTGAATGTAAAATGTACACCCTAAAGTCCTTTAATGCTTTTACCAGTGCCAAGGCTTGCTTTTACATGATATTATATTTGAGTGGGGCATCTCTTAAGGCTTTACTAAAGAAGGATATAGGTTGTTCTTGCCCCAAGTTATTCTTTTGCAAAAATACTGCAGCTATTTTATGTTCAGATGCAAATGAAAAAATATAGAAATCTTTGGTGAAATCAGGACTGATAAGGACTGGTGCTTGAGTGAGGGCTTGATTTACCAGTTCAAATGATTGTTTAGCTTGCATTGTCCATTTAACACCTACTTCTTTCCTGAGCATGTTAGTGATGTTTCTCAATAGCTCAGCAAGGTTGGGGATGAACCTCCTCAAAAAAATTATCTTTCCAATGAAAGACTATAATTCTTTGAGGTTTCTAGGGTGGCTAATATTTAATATGCCATCAATTCTTTTAGGATCTATTTTTATCCCTTCTTCAGAGATTATATGACCAAGAAGATTTCCTTCCTGGAGGCCAAAGAGTGTATTTTTGGGATTTAAAGACAAGCCAAATCTTCTACATTTCTCAAAAACTTTCCTTAAATTTTCCAAATGTTCTTCATCAGTTTTGGAGAAGACAGTAATATCATCAAGGTAAATGATTATAAAATAGCATATTTCTTTTGAGAAATCTATGTCCATGGCCCTTTGGAAGGTGTCCCCTGCATTCATCAAACCAAATGGCATTTTGACATACATGAATGTCCCCCAAGGTGTGGTAAAAGCTGTCTTATGCTGATCACTTGGGAGGACTAACACTTGATTATAACCCGAGAACCCATCTACTGGTGCTAGGCCCCATTTCTCCATAGGTAGTTATCTTATGGTAATCAAAAAGTTGTTCTAATGGGGCTAGGCCTTTGGGTATGGTATCACCTTTACATTCTAGAACTTCGAGGTCCTTTTGGTCTCGATCATCAGAAAAATTTTCCTTGAAAAGATGATCAAACTGATTTATATCAGTAGGAGAGGAAGACTCTGTTTCAGGGATTAGTTCTCCATTTAAACATTCTTTTTCTTGGCTGAAACTTGGTGATGCTATGGAAAACTCATTTTTTTGACTGCAGGAAATCCTCTATACATTTATCATTGTTAAAAAACTGCCAATGATCTTCGTTATCAGGCACTGCTGGCCTATTTTTCACCTTTATAATGAAATTTTCATCGATTTGTGGTATCTGGCAATTATTAGAAGCAAAAAAAAGTTCGTTTGCGAGGTGATTTTGGGCTCTTGGTATGAACATGAGTTCATATTTTTTGAAAGTTTTCAGGAGATCTAACACAATTTTTCTATATTCTCTGAGTCTGGGATTTTTGGTTGAATATTCCCCTTTTATTTTTCTGATGATTAACTCATAATGTCTCTGCACTGATATCTTTTTGGCCTTTAAATATTTAAGTATGTGCAGGCCAAGGAAAAGGGCTTCATATTCTGCAATGTTGTTGGTGCATGAAAAATCTAATTTGCAGGCATGCCCTTTTTTTGTGTTGTGTATCCATACACCAACCCCTGCACTATTTTTGCTGCAAGAGCCATCAAAGCTCATTCTCCAAAGTGTTTCTGTTTCATTCTCATCTGTTTTGTGTTGCCCAAACCTACTGGGAGTTGAGATATCTAGAGGTTGAGAGGAATACAATTCTGAATGCTCTGGTGCACTAATGTCCTACTCGTTTTCCTTCTTTGTTTGGGTGACTTCATATTCATTATATAAAATGAAAGAATCTAGATCTGAAAGGGTGGAGTAAATAGGAGTGTTGTGAGGCTTGTCTTTGCTGCTCATCATGTATTTCATAAGGGTTTCCCTATATAATCTTTTGGTTTGACCAAACACTGGAATGGTGGCATAAGACATATCCATTTGAAGGGTGCCCTGAATCTTAGCTCCCCATGATCTAGACAAGAGCATGCCATATTTTGGGAGAATGTCAGCTACTACTACATCCATTACAATATTCTTGGCAGGAATTTGAGACAAGTTAACATACAAATCTTTAATTAACCCCAAGCATTTGACCCTTCTGGAATCAAAGGAATACAAGTCTTTATATGGTCTAGTAATCTCTAAGCCTAATATTTCCATTATTACCTTGGGCATAAAGTTGTGTGATGCTCCCGAATCTAGCATAGCATAGTGTAAGATTTTGTCATGTATGTTTAGACTGACATAGAAGGGGGGAAAACCTCTTCTTGGTATTTTCCTTCAATCATAGGACCAAACAATAGCTCTGGCTTGTCATCTGTCAAGTTCAAAGTAGCAGTATCAACATGTATATTCAGAGCTTTTAGGACCTAGTTTCTATACACTTCCTGGGTCACTAATTCAGCCAGAGGTATATTAATTTTGGTCTTTGCAATCTCTCCCTCAAGGCTGAAAGGAACTATTGATTTTTTCATATTTACATTTGTTTTCTCACTTATGTTTCTTTCAACAATTTTGACTTCCTGAGATTTATTAGGACAGTCAATCTGAGTTCTTTTAATAGGGCCACTAGCTGAGGTGCTAGGGAAACTCTGTTAAAAATTTGGCTGGCTGATTTTCTCTTTGTTTGAATTAGATCTTTTGGCTATTGTGATAGGTTTTTTTGCTGTCTTTTTAGGCTGATTTTCTGTATTTATCCTAACAGCAGAGCTAGTGTTTTTTTCATTTGGGTTATCTATGTTCCCCTTGCTTCTTAGATCATAGTGTTTGTGTACCTCCATGATTGCATTCTCAAACCCCAATCTATAATCCTCAGACTCCTCATATGTATCTTCCTTTGTTTCTGAGGAGAAGAAACCTTGTTCTTCTTCAGTGAGGAAAACATCATCCCCACTGTCTGATCCAATCAAGTTTATCGAGTCTTCTCCCAACCCTTCAATCTCCCTTTATTCCTCTAGATCTACGTAGTTTTGTTGGAAGGGAGGTCTAATTTGTTGGTCATTATCTCTTTGCCTATCTTGATTGTTTTCTCTTCTAAAATTCTGATTTGTATTTCTATTTTGGAGGTTGTCTTGGTGTTCTCTTGGTGGCACTCTCTCATTCAAGTTTATCTTTTCAAGAATTATCTCCATTACCTTCACTAGGTTGTCAATTTTGGTATCAAAGGATGAGGTTGAGGGTGCAGTATCAACTTTATAAGTTACCCTCTTTTCTGATCTTAACCTAGCTCTTTTCTCAATTAAGTTTTCTTCTACACTCACAGCTCCCTTTTGCATGTCTTCTAGAGTTAAATAATATCTCTCCCTTAGCTGATAGGCCATATCAGCATCGAAACCTTCAGGATATTTCACAAAGGCCAAGCCTTGGGGAGGTTTCATGTGAGGTGGAAGAGCATTGTAGACACTGTTAAACCTAGTGGAGTAATCGTGAACACTCCCTCCCTGATTTATTTTAAGACTTTTATACTATGATAATATTTGGAGAGGGTTTCTTTTGATTTCCCATTTGTTAATGAATGTTTGGTGTAATGAGGGAAGGAAATTTATGCTATTAGGAGCTAAGCATTTAAACCACTTCTTTACTTCTGCTCCTAAACTTTGAGCAAAGATTCTCATCTTTATGGTCTCATCTTCTATTTCCATATAATCAAATGCATCTTCCATCCTATCTACATGCTGTTGAGATGTGGTAGATTCCTTTCCAGTGAAATGGGGAATTTTAGACTGATAGTCATTTGGTAAGGGAACCATAGGTTGTGGTAACACTAATGGGGCATACCATGCTGCCATGGCTAGGAAGAAAGGTGTATTTACAGTGGGTGGATTGAAAAGAGGGAAAGTGGATTGAAATGGAGTGTTTTGGATAGTGGTGGTATGGATTGGAGTGGAAGAAACACTGGGGCCAACAAACCATTTTTGAGTAGGTTGGTTATGAAAGAGGCTAAAGTGGTGAAGAAGCTATGAATCAGGAGGAGTAGAAGGTGAAGTTTCTCCACTAAAGCTCTGTTGCAAACCTGAAATTTCAAGTTTAGTTTGGTTTAAATCACTTTGAGATCTGGTTCTAAAGATGTTCTTAGTATGATGTAAGTCAAAGTGTAAATCCTCCAGGACAACGAGGTCTTCAGGGAGAGATTTTTTTCTTGGGATGCTCCTATCAGTAGCTGATTTTCCCACTCTAGAAGTCTGCCACAGAATTCTCTTTGGATTGTCAACTATTGTAGGAGGATTAGGGTCTGGATGGGATCTAGTGTTGATCCTATGTGAATCCAGACTGTTTTTCAAAAATTGAGGGAGGCTGAAGTTTGTAGGAACTGTTTGAAAGTTTTTACTCACAGAATGTCTTATCTAATATGGGACTAGGCTTCTCATCTTCTTCACGACTAGTTAACACAGTCCTAAAGAGATCTGGAGACCTGGATGGGTAATAGGCCTACTAGGCCAATGGAGTCGCTAGGTGGAAGTTTTAGCTTTTTGTGAAGGTAAAATGTTTTATGGTTCCACCACCATGCTTATTATGAAGCCAATCTGAAATATTTTTGGATTTCATACATTTTTATGGTTATGAGAGTGTCTTATGTCTGATCTTAACACTTAGCTAAGGTGCTCAAACAAATAGAGTCTACTCTATGGCCCACTAACTAATTTTTAGAGATTTGTAGGACTAAAGAGTGCACAAGAGTTAGCTAGACTATCATATACTTAGTACATCCCACTGTGATCGCCATTATGTTGGGGTCCTGTGATTTGGCAGATTGGCATGCCAAGTGACAAGGAAACATGCAAGCTAAGCTTTAGAGCTCTAGGATCTAGCCCTCCTAGTCTCAGAGAGGGATCTCTCAATATATTTATAAGGATGTGTCTTGAATGTTTTAGAAGTTGATTTTAGGCTAGTTCTGGAGTGTAGGGTTGTTTTTTTTGTTTTTTTGGGAAAGTATGTTTCATGAAGTATAGATAAAGCATGGGAATCTACAAGCCATTAGGCAATGGAGTCATGTGAAAGCCCAAATAGTTCTGATTGAGAAGGAAGGGAAGCCAGAGGGAAAATCTAACTTGGTTAGGGATCTGTTGAATAATATAGGTGAAATGGGATGAACATTAAGGACTAAGAGTGGAAAGTAGACTAAACCCTTTCAAAATGACTTAAAGGATTCGGGGAACGCCTTATTTCCTCCAGTAAGCTCACTGTTTTGGACTTAATTAACATAAACACTCAAAGAAGAGGAGAAATGCAGACTAAACCCTGTCACAATGACTTAAAGGATTCGGGTAATGCCCTATTTCCTCCAGTAAGCTCACTTTTTTGGACTTAATCAACATAAATACTCAAAGAAAAGGAGAAATGTGGACTAAAACCCTCTTAATGAATTATAGGATTCGGGGAATGCCCTATTTCCTCCTATAAGTTCACCGTTGAGAGCTTAATCAACAAAGACATACAATTTCATTCAAAGAAGAGGAAATGCCTTAGACATCTAGGACTACAATTATAGGGTCCTTTAACACAATAATTACAATAATGAATAGAGGGTATGATTGAAACAAGCCTCTCTGTCAAACTGCAAGCATTAATAATTAAAGGGAGATTTCAGATACAATATTCAGTGGCAAAGAAAGAGGGAACGCCTAAAAAATCCTTAGCACAACTGAATTAACCATTTCTGAAATAAAAAAAACTGAATATACAAGAGAGCTATTAGACTACCCTCTCATGCTCAGTAGCAGAAAACATATAAACAGTGAAGGATAAACAGGTCAGAGGTGCTTCTAAGATACATTTCTCTGCCTAAAATTTTTATCCTACTGTAAGTCAAAGCATAATGGAACAAAGTGATAAACGGGAATAACATTAACAATAAGAGATTACTTCACCAAAACTAGGCTCAGGGATTCAATGGTCCAACCTCCTTCATTCAACAGATAAAACAGAGACTTCCACACTCCTTCAGAACACCAATGCTTCTTCAAAGCAACAATCTATGTATTACTTTTGAAATCACCAAATGCCAACATTTTACAATGAGACATCAAAGAGTCTTTATAGGAAAAATGAGGAAAAGTAGGTAAAGAAGGTTTTAATGATCATCAGATATCAGAGAGGGCATTCGAATGCTCCATTCTGTGTCATAAACATAACATTAAATTCTAGGCAGATTTAGTAACCTTGTTACTTGTTGAGACTATTTTGATATGACAGAAATCACCCACAGGGTGTCCTTGGGAGGAAAAACCATCTGGAGTGGTACTGTTATCTTCTTAGGTGTGAGTTAAGTGAAAGAATGGGTTTGGAGGAATCCCATACTTCTAAATAACTGCTTTCGATAGTTTGTAGTAGCTTCCTTGGTGTAATAACTGCTTGGAAGGCTTTTGAGCATGGAGATGGGCTATGTTTGTGTCAGTCAAAATTCTGTACTAATAACTGCTCTATCTCTTTCTACTTCGATTGGTCTTGGCTCTGTTTATTATTTCACTCTGCTGATTTCTCGGACTTTTTATGTACTGATGCCTTCAAAGGTTTTATTAATCTTCTATGCCTTTGTTTTCCGCCACTGGATACGTGATCCTCATATTTTTTGAGTGTTTTGTGTATAGGTGGAGGGTTTCGCTAAGCTGGAGGGTTGCTGAGGGTTCATGGATTTGATCCATTGATTGAAACGACCTCGCCTTCTGTTCTGGTCCCGTTTGACATTTATTCCTGACCCTGAGACTGCTATCTAAGCCTTTGTGTCACTTTTGTGACTGTAGAAAAAATGCTAACAGAGTTACTCCTTTAAACCTGCAAACACACAAAAACACGTTATGAAATCCTGCGGGCTTGGTTTAGACTGCTTGCAGAGGCTCTGGGGTGGCGGAGGAGTAGTGAGGAGGTGGTGATTGCAGCAGAAATCAGGAAAAAAAACCCTGGTAGAGCAACTAACCAGGTTCAGTGAAGGTCTGGGTGCAATGAGGAACGTGGACTGCTAGATCAGGACGATCTATGGTGGGGATCTTTCGATGGAGCATTTGGGTGAATAGATGAATGGAAAACGCAAGAGATCGCGATATAATATGGGTCGTTTGATCTCAGAGATCGATGGCCGGGATCAAATCGGGAGCAATCGTTTTGGAGGGCAGCGATATAGCGGGAAAACGGGGGTGGTTTTTGCAAAATGAAATGGGGGAAGGTGGTTTTTCGTGGATGGAATGCGATTCCATACATTGGCCGACACGTGGATTCTCAAAAACCACCTATTTCGAAAAAATTTTGAGCGTTAAAATTTGGGTGCGGAAGTTTTGCGATATGTGATGTCAACCATTGGATCGAAGGCGGTAGATCCAACAATGCGGAATGAGCGCGATGGGAAAGCTACGCAGACGAGGAATGTAGTTGGGGCCAGGTGTCATAGTTATACTGGGTGGGCTTGGTATTTGGTGGATGGTAGGCCCCAGTGGAACTGGGTTATCGGGTTTAATTCCGATCGTTCGATATTTCTGATGGACAGTCAGGATTAAGAGAGAACACAAAGGTTTTGAAAGAGATAAAGGGAAAGGCAGGAGAATGGGTGGAAAGATGGGGGCCTGATGACTGTTGATCTGTAGAGATCAACGGTCCATATATTTCCAAATCATAACGTCGAGGAAACGAAAAGTAGAAGGTAATAAGGGTTCAAAAGAGGGTTTTTAGTCCTTTAAGTGCCCGATTGCAGGGCTTAGGCCATATGAGGTGGAGGGCTGAAAAATATAAGCCCTTGGGGGCTTAATAACTTATAAGGTAAAAAGACTGTTTTTAAGGCAAAAAACAGGGTTTTTAAGGCCAAATGAGGGTTTCGGTAGGCTAAAAAAGGATTTTTAAAACCAAACAAAGGGAAATATAAGGTTTAAAAGAGATTTAAGATGATTTAGAGGTGTAATGAAGGGGTTTTGTGGGATTTTTGAAAGGGGAAAAAGGGTAAAAATTGAGATTTTGTGGGAGTGAAATGGAGAGGTGAATGATGGGAAATGGAGCATTATAAGCAGTTTTCTCTTGGTAATGAGCAGGTTCTTGAGGGCTTATAGTGAAACAGTAGTGAATATTAATTCAAAGGATAGAGAATCATCATAAGACTTCAAAGATGATGGATTTTCAAATGAAATATATCTTTTGAAGGCTTGAGAACAAATTTAGCCACCACTAGGTATATCAGAATTTATAGGTGGCTAACACCGGGCAAGAGTCGTAAAGGTGGTATGAGAGAATGAGGCCTGATCAACACACCACTTAGAATCTTCACCAGTAAGCGTACATTGGAAAAAATGAAGACAGACAGAGTCATCGGTAATGGAGTTAGACGAAAACCACATGTGGAAATATTAGACATGTTTTGTAGGATCTTCTCCAGCAAGACCTTCAAACTTGGGGATGTTGGAAGGGAGCTTGGTTGAAATAGTAGGTCAAATAGTGTCATGGTCTATAGGGTCATTTATCAACTGGTTAAAATCGGGAAGACTGAGGCCTGCCATATAGGGGAGCAAGGGGGCAGCCAGAGTAGTTCCTGTTGCGGTCCCACTAGTAGTATTTCCAGCATTAGGGCCGGGGCTACCACCAGCGTTAGGTCCTAAACCAGACATGGTGAAGGTGACAGGAGGAGAACCAGGGGCGGAACCAGAAAGGGAACCCAATGAACCAAAAGAGGAGTCGGAGTGTGGACTCGGTGGAGGACTAACTCGAATCCTAGGTGGAGGAGTAAGTCTTCCTACCAGAAACTAAGGATGAAGGTCAAGAAGTCTCTGAGATAAACGCCTTGGTGGTGCAATGGTGAAGGCACAAACATGGCACAAAGGGAAGAGAGACCAACAAGGGTAGAGAGGTGCAGGATCAACTGATTATAATGTCGAAACAAGGGAAGAGAGGTGGAGGATCAATTGATTTCAATGTTTTAAAGTCTTTTCTTGGCGGTGTTAACCAAGCTCTTCTTCACTTAGGATGTGTGTGTTAAGTGTGTAAATTTTAATTTTTAAACCCAGGAATTTGTAGAGAAAAAGAAAAAGTGTGTTGTATAACTGTAAATAAACCTGCAGATAACTGTATATGAAACTGAAATAACATAAAATAAACAACTAATAATGTAGTAATATAAACCCAAGGAGGCGAGCCACTCAACAAGAAGTCTGTAGGTGGAAAAAAATATAGTAAAAAAACACCAAAATATCCAATAGATATAAGTTCGGGAGGGACAGGGATCTAAAGGTTAGCTATGCTAGAAATAGGTGCAGACAAACAACAAAAAATCAGAGGAAAAATTGTTGTAAATGAGGTGGCGAAAGGCTATAACTTTGAGGGAAGCAGAGGGGACCCCAGAGGAAAACCCAAAAAAAACTAAAAGGAGGTGTTTTGGATGGATAAATAGCCAATCTGAAGTGGATTTGAAGGTAAGGTATCAGATCTAAAAAATGGCTGAACACTCTGAAAATTTTAGACAACCTGCAGCAGCTAAAACTCTTCCACAAAATGTGGAGGGTACTGAAGCCCTAGATGGCTAGGTTCCCACTTAGATGAGTAAAACAGAACAATTATAGGTCCAAAACAGGTGGAGACGGAGGTCAAACAACCCTGAACAGAGGCCCAGAAAAACCTTGAAAACTTTCAGAAAAAATCCCTCAAAAAGTCCAGGTCGCAGTTCCTGACCTGATTTCTGCAGAGGTTGCAGTTTTAAAGCTGTTTTCTATGCTGTGGTGGTTTAGGTCGTAGGTTTTGGCCCAAAAAGTGTGACCTGGACTTCTGACACTCTTGGGACCAGGTTTCAGTGTAATGTGTCATCTCAGCTACGACTGATGTCTGTCACCTGTGCAATAGGTCCGAAAACACATAGAAGTTATAATTTTTAATGTTTTAGGGTTTTATAGGTTAAAAAAAACATCAAGAAAAGAAAAACAAGAAGCTGAAGAGAAATCCTAGGGTTTGAAGCAGCTGGATATGTAGGGATCTGAAAAACGACAAAGGTCGTAATCGTAAACTTCGGTGGAGTCGCCACTTATTAGTATGAATCTTAATCGCAAGTGTAGGAAAAGAGACCAGTTTAGCTATGCATAACAAAGAACCCTAACAACAAATATGGCTGCCAATATCTTTAGATCTGCAATTAGTTGACCAAGATAAATGCTACAAAAATCTAGATCTATGCATTGAAAGACATTAAGGAGTAAATAAAAACAAGAGTTGCTCCATGCATCTAATAGACAAGACAAGAATATGTCGAATAAATTTTGTATTAATGGCACCTGGGAAGAAAATATAGAAGGATGTTACTAGTTCTCCTCAATGGTATGGGTTATTGTAAGTCCTCAGCACTTCAGATCTAAAATTCCTCTCTCTTGATGGTGTAGAAAACCCAGACAAAAATGGAATTCAAAGGGAGCTCACAAGCAAAAACATAGAAAAATATGACAATGATGGTGGATCAAAGTCAGAACAAAAGTATAGATCTAGAGTGATCCTTAGGCAACAAAATAAAGTGAGTGAATGTAAAAAACCTTCTATTTATAACAAAATATTGAGTTAGTCTAGATATTGGTGCATAATTAAAATATTATTAACCAAATCAAGATCCAACTTTTATGGAATATTTTATTATATTTGTTGGAGGGAAAAAGAATTTGACTTGGGTCAAATCCCTTTATTTGTAAATAATAGATAAATAAATGATTTATTTATTATTTTAAGAATGTGATTAAGTAATAATCAAATAAATAATGATTTATTTAATTATTTATGAATGATTTAGTCAAATTTAACAAGGAATATTGTTTAAATAAGATTTAAATAATTATTCCTAGAAAATAATAAGAGAAATAATAATTTATATAATTAATTTCCCTATTTTGGGTTAAATATGACCAGGAATATTAATTAAACTGCTATTTAACTAATTATTCCTTAAGGAAAATCGAACAAATGTGGATTTATTTAATATTTCCTCATGGGGTTTCCTCTTTACACCATAGATAACTTAATGAAGGTGGTTTACTAAGTTATTTTTCATAGTGAATGCAATTTTACTTAGGGTAAAATTGGTCTTACATGGTGTACTTAGGTCCATCTAATAGTAACAGGTTAGATGACCAAAAAATGGTGTAACAACAAGGTACTTTACACTCTCAACTGTTTGGACAGGGTATTCCTCATGTTTCAATTGGAAATATTATTCATAGTATGGTGCAATACTACAACTGAACCCACCTTATCATGGGACAATTCAAACTCCTATGGAGCAAAAATATTGTCCATATCAAGGTATTCCTCAAGCGCCTTTCCAAGGCCAGCAAAGAAAAACCAAACCATTCTAGCAACTTTATTGTCATCCTGAGGCTGGGAAACAAGGTCACTTATATACTGGTTACCATAAACCTTCTTATCTTGGTACCCAGGTTCCTTACTATCATAATCCCCCTTATCTGGGAATGGAAGTTCCTAGAGCTCAAGCTATTCCTTCGTATCTAGGTCATCCTCCTACAGACTTTAATTGACAGATTCCATTTGTGGCTATTCTCGAATTTCTAGACTTAACTCGGATCACTAATGACCCCATTCCTCATTCGCCATGGTGGCCAATTATTCCCACTAAATTTCCTTCAGATATCCCAAAATTCAATGGGAATCCAGGAGAAGACCCATCGAAGCACGTTATGACTTATCATTTCTGGTGTTCTTCGAACTCCCTTAATGATGATTTCATTCAACTTCGTATTTTCCAATGAACGCTTACAGGTACCGCAATTAAATGGTATATAGAGTTACCTACAACTTCATTCCATGATTTCAGTACTTTATCGACCACCTTCCTCACACATTTCTAGTTTCCCATCAGATATAAAACTGGAACGAAACTATAGAGCAATTTCAAACAATCATATTCCACTCACACCTTAGATCACATTCATGAGTGGAGGAAATGCCATGGATTGGTCAAGACTTATGTTCTCGATCAATTGTTAGTGGCATGGTTTACCAAATCTCTATTTTCAACCATGACAGAAGATGTGGCTAAAGGTGGAGTCGTGATTGAAGTTCAATTTATTTATCGTGCACAATATTTGGAACTTGTTTACACCCAATCGAGCATGCCCTATGATAAGATAACGAACGCTATGAGACCTTTAAATGATGTTCCTCCTCCACCTAGTAAATAATCTCATGCTACTGATGGAATGATTGGTTCTGTTATTTCGCAGTTGGTGAGTGAACCATCTAGTGTTGCTCTTACCACATTCACTCAAAACCCTCAATCCCATCCTCCTGTGGCTTCTACTTTTGAGATAAATGTTGTTTGATCTAATAAGGTAAAGTATCCATAAAAACCTGGAAACAAGAAGGAAGGAAAAGGTAATAAAAATAAATATCCTTCACAGTAGGATAAACAAACAAATCAGTCTTCCGATGAGAAGTGAAAGCCTCGTTACCCATGCTTAATTTGCAACGAGGATCACTTTACACATTATTTTCCACACCATGCTAAAGTGAATCGGTTCCTTAACTCTTCCACTTCTCATGTTGTGTTGACTGATCCCTTTCCTCATCAAGAGACCCACATGGTTTCCTGGGACCCTTCTTCCTCTAACACAGTTTTGATGCTTTCATCCTCGATGTTGAAATCTGATGTTTTGGTGGCCACTCAGAATACAAAATGTGGTAATGTGAATCCACCGAATGGTCATGCTACTAATCAATCTACCAATTAGACATCACCTTCACCTAAGCCTACTCCACCTCTGATTCCTGTGAAATTTACTATCAAACCTATGAGAGGAATTATTCATAAGTCTAGCTTCAACTCTCAATCAATATCTACCTAAAATTATAATGTAGTTGAAGACTTGGCTCAGTCTACATAAACTATGTTAACTCATGAGGTGTTGCAAAACTGCCCCGCCCAAAAGAAGGCCTTTTTGTCAATTACCGAATGTGTGGATCCATCGGATTCCAACCTAGTGGTTTTCTCTCATGAAAGCTATACCCCTCGACTTCTAGCTCAATTAGCCTTTATAATCCAGGACATCATCTTTGGTAAAAGCATTCATCGTTATATCATGGATGAGTGAGCCTCAACCTGCATTACGACCATATCTTGTTGGAAGGTGATTAGTTCACCCCAAATGAGTCAATTAACCACCACATTAAAAGCTTTCGATGGAAGACATAAGAACCTTGTGATATTTTGAATTCCCTTAAAGTAGAATTAGGGGGAAATGCCGTATTTACAGAAGTATAAATTATTGACAGATCTCTCAATGAAAATATTCTACTCGGACGTACTTGGGTTTATTCCATGGCTACCTTTGTTTCGACTTACTTCCGTATGATCACCTTTCCTCATAAATATAGGATTGTAGAAATAGAACAACTCACCTTTTTCACCACTGATTCTCATGTTACTGGAGGTGTCCCTCTTGTTAAGGAAGCCCTACAATCCTATCAGCGCGTCGGAGTTGGATTGTTAAATGATTCATCGCTTATGGGATCATTTTCACTCCCTCCTCCTCTCCTTCCTGACAACTAATATTTGGTTTCTTATATCAACATTATATCATCATCTACTATCCCAGATGATCCATGGATTGTACTTAATGAAACTGACATCTAAGGTTTTGGTGACCGAATGTTGCTTAGCCCCATTGAGCTAGATTACAAAGCCATCTATTCGGCTTGTGCGACCTATACCTTCTCTTCGATCAATTGGGTAAATCTATCACTAGATTATGGAATTCCTTTTGATCCTTTTTCTTGCATATTATCTACCAATGAAAGCATCATGGAGATCATGATACTAGATGATGGGCCATGGGATGAACATCACCATCGTTCCTCCTTACCAAATTCCATTGAGGATAATATCAATGGTGTATATTTGCCTAATTTTGTCGAACCTTTTACGAATTTTGTCTTTATTCATGAATTTGAATCCGAAAAGAACCTTTCAAATATCGAGGAGATGATACCTCTTGATATTTATATCAAACCAAGTGTTGTCAAAAACCTATACATTGGAAAATCTTGTTCTCCATTCGAGATTGAGATTTATAGAGCCCTTTTTTATGAGTTTCGGGATGTATTTGCATGGAACTATGAGGAAATTCTAGGTATTGACCCAAACATAGTAGTGCACAAGATTAAAATGTATCTTGACGCCAAACTTGTCTAGTAGTGTCTCCATCCATTCCATCACAATAAGGCTATCAGGATCAAGGCTAAAGTTGAAAAGCTTCTTCAGACTGGTTTCATATACCTTGTTCCTTTAACTGATTGGGTATCAAACGTCATCCCTGTCATGAAGGAACATGGCATGATCCAAGTATGTGTCGATTACCAGTATGTAAATCGTCATTGTCCCAAGAAAAATTATCTGACCCTGTTTATTGACCATATGGTTGATGACTATGCTAACTGCGAGATCTATTCATTCATGGATAGATTCTCAGGCTATAATCAAATCAAAATTCTCTTGTCAGACCAAACTAAGAATGCATTTATTTCTCCCTAGGGTACTTTTTATTATAGAAATATCCAATTAATCTTGAAGAACGTGGGTGCCATGTTTCAACATGCGGTGGATTACGATTTTCATGACATTAAACACATCGTGCAACCCTATTTGGACAATCTCCCTTCTCATTCTAAACATCGGGTTGACCACCTGATTCATCTTTGGGATATTTTCCTCCATTTTAGACACTATAAAATTTGACTTAACCCCAAAAAATGTGCGTTCTGCATTTTTTTTGTTCAGCTCCTGGGTTTTGTCATTTCAAAACAAGGAATTTGTATTGATCCTCTGAAAGTGCAAGCAACATTCGACTTTCGTACACCTTCTTCTCTCGTTCTGTTATAAATACTCCAAGGGAAAGCTAACTTCCTATGGAGGTTCATCCATACTTATGTTGAGCTGATCAAAGGATTTAATCACTTACTGAAGGAAGGCACACCCTTCCATTGTGATGACGCCTGTCAAAAAACATTTGATACCATGAAAGATGTACTGGTTCGAGAATCTCTTCTATACCGCCCTGATTATCAGCAAAACTATTTCCTGTACTTAGCTACTGCTATTTCTACTGTAGCAATGGTAATGGTGAAAGAAGATGATATTGAGACATAACATCCCATTTATTATCTGAGTAAGAAACTCAATGATATGGAAATCATATATACTCAAGTAGAAAAGTTGGCTTTGGCAGTCATTCAAGGCATCCAAAGGTTTCTCCATTACATCCTCAAGAAAAATACGGTCGTTTCATACTGAAATCCTATGAAATATATACTATCACATCAATTGCTGGGGGAAAAGTACTCTAAGTGGATTATTATCCTACAAGAGGTCAACCTAGAGTTCATCAGATCCAAGTCAAGGAAATCCCTAGTTTTCGCCAAGATTATGTGCGACCTT
>CM076569.1:189759129-189910564 GCA_034641835.2 Pinus albicaulis | reverse complement strand
CTACATCCTTTGAAATCTCTACGGTGAGAGTTTTCCGGAGCAGGTCTAACATAACGCAATCATCAAGTTTGGCTTTGCAAAAACTACGAAGTCTCCGCCATTTGTGGAGATGGTCTGAGATATGGATGGTATGGGTTTGCCTAAAGTGGGTCAGTAATTCCATTCTGGAATCGTGGTGTATGGGTAACTAAAAATAGGTTAGGAACGTAGTAGCGAGGGTGCTAAACGTTCCATGTGTAGCAGAAGGCTGCTCCACATACCATTTCACTACTATTCTATTTAGGGTGCGTGGAAACAGTCTTAGTCCAATAGTATCGTCAGTGATATTGTTCGACGAACACCATAGGTGGAAAGTCATAACATGATTTCCGGGGTCTTCCACTTGCTTCCCTTCGAATTTTGGAATGTCCAAGGGGAGATTCGTGGGCAGGAGAGGCCATATGGGGTTGTGTGCAATGGGGTCGTTTATCAACTTGGTTAAATCTAGTAGATTTAACAAAGCTAGAAAAGGTGACTGCGTGTTTGTAGCCATTGCGAATTGTGAAAACACAATGTTTTGGTTAGGAATAGGGTTTGTCTGTAACGTACCCTGCTGTGCGTTCACCTGGCTTCCCGAATGGGTAGCACTCCTTTTTCCGCTAGGGGTTGTGGGAGGAGTGGTGTGTGGTGAACCTGTGGGTGTGTTCACCGGTGTGGCGTTGTGAGATTGACTAGGGTTCCCAACTAAATATGCCCTAATAAAGGATGAACCAATAATAGTGTACGTGTCCTGTCTTTGACGCCTAAATGGCGAAAGACCTCGAACTCCTCCCGGTAATGGGGGGAGGTCCAAAATATGTCTAGATTGAAAAGGTCCCATTGGGTCCGTTCTTGTGTCGATGATCTAAAAATGGAAGTATTTGTAATTCTATGCAAAGTATCCATTTCCATCTAATTAAGTGTGCAAAGTATTTTCCATATCTTGAAAATTAAAAAAAGTATTTTTGATAAGGTTTCTAAGTCTTATGTGTGAGGGAATGTTAATTAAATTTACTGTTTAACATATTAAATAAAAAATACATAGCAGATAAACTTCACCATAACATAACACAACAAAATGATGAGGCAGTTCACCCCTCCTGAGCTACATCTGCTAGGTCCAAGGCTCCCAATGGGCATGTCCTTGCTCTATTAAGTTGCTCAAATTGGTTATACAATGAGAAATATGCCTAAAAATGAAAAAAAAGCTATGAAATTGACTTTAGAAGACAGAAATAAGCTAAATATGGCTTTTGTTTCACCTCAAATAGTGAAGTATAGCCCAATACAACTCCATTTCCTTGATGGCCCTGGTAGCTCTCCAAGCTTCCCTGAAGAAACAATGGCTGAAGAACACCTTTTTTCACTCTAAAACTTATCTCAAACACTCCAGAATGCTCAAGAAACCCAAAATTGACTAACATTTCGTCCAATTTGGTTCAATATTGTGAAATTTATGATCAAAACAAATTTCTGCCCAATGTCACTTGAAAACTCCACTAAATGTGGGTTAACTCCAGTTAAAAGCGCCAAAACTGGCCAAAGGCCAGAATGGTGGACTCCGCTCCATATATGGTGGAAACATTAAATTTTTGCATTAAATGTTAAGGGCATGTTCACATGTCGGTTCCTCCCAAACCGCAACATTTTTCGGTTTACCCAACCTCCGCATTTAATTTAAATCCACGTGATCACATATTACTAGACTAACGGTTAATGCTAATGGTTAGAAATTCTACCATTGTTAAGCCCCCTGGTTGCATAGATTTGGTCGCGTGCCGAGGGGCCTAGCCCTGAGGGGCTAGTCTTATGTTTTCCGACGTTTTGAATGGATTTAGCCCTTAGTTCTAAGTGCGTGGTCATGGACGGTATTCCTTAGCCCTGAGGGCTTAATCCCTAACTTTTCCCATTCAACAAGGCACAATGACCTAACTCATTCAACCTGCCGCCCTCTACCGTGTTGGTCGGGTCGACCTCCGCCCGAGGGGTCAGGTCGATGGTTCAAGACCCATGGCCACCAAAATTTGCAACACATTATAAACCAATGACCTGGGGCCATGTGGTAGCCTCCAGGTAGGCCATGTGGCACCCTGTAATAGGCCCATAAAAAACCATATATAAAAATTAATTTTTTTCTATTTAATATTTTTTGCAATGAAAAATTCTTTTGGTCAAAAAGACCTGTTTTGGAGGTTATTGGGCGATTTCAAACGTCAGTAAATTTCACATACTACATCGTATTTGAGTCCCATTCACAGTTCCAGAATCGCAGCAACGAGGCCTTTCCAGTAATTCAGGTTGCAGCCAATTCTGAGCAGTTCCATTTTTGAGCATTTTTTTCACTTGGACTTGATCACCTGATCACACCTCCCAAATGGGAAGGTTTTGGACCCCAAAAGCTCTCTTAATTATATAAATTGAATATGAGGAGACCGATTCTCCACTCTTCCAACCTTGAACAACTGGAATCTTCTTGACTTCATCAAATTGAGCTTCTCATAAAAAGATAAATTCTTCCTTGAATCCGCGGACTGACTGTTGCTAACCTTAACTGAGTCATGATGCAAATTTTTGAAATTTGCAGAACAACAACTGAAATTTGTAGAATACATATTGTTTCTACAATGGTCTAACTTCAAAGGAAACTAAAATTGAGATTCACCTTGCCAACAGTCCTTATGGCGAATTTTTGCTGAATGAACCATGTACTTGTGTCGATTCCCGACCAAGTTTTATCGCCATACAAATTTTCCATTCTGAACCTAGCAATGACCCATGCTGAAATTTTTTCCCTCTTTACTTGCATGCTTTACCCTCTCTTGGATTCTTGCACCACTTTGCACCGACACTTTGTCCTCTGCACCGATCGACACCAAAGACACTTTGTTGGTACCATTTCATGACTTATTATTTCACCTAAAACTTGATTTTATCCATCATATTTCATCATTTAACCTTCCTAAATCCCTCATATTCCTTTGAAATTTATCAATGTGATGTTATTATTGCTATTTTTACATTGGAATTAATTTTAGGAATTTTTGTATTAAAACTAGGATTTTTCAGAAAATTACAAGTTCTTATAACTTCCTGTAAGGATTTATGTTCTAACACGTTGTATGACAGGTTGGCCAAATCGAAGACTGAGGGCTTATTCCTGAATGTACAAGGATGGTGAAAAATCTATCCACCTCCAGATTTGAAGTCCATAGGTGGCTGGTAAACGTTGGTCAACCTCAGCCATTTCAGTAGAAAATCATGAGAAATTAATGAAAATACTTGATATTTTTCTTGTAAAAAGGAATCTGAACTAATTCAACTCCTTTGGGAGATTAGTTAGGATTTTGAGGAATAGTAATAGCCTCTTTTTGTTTTGTAATTCAATAATAAATAGTTAGAAGAAAAATGTTGAAGGCTAGACACAAGACATGACACAATACGTGACAAGCTTCAAATTTTGGTTTATGTAATTAGTTTTCAAACTTAATACAGAGATTCAGTTCTTCATGGTGTTATAGTCCATCATTTCCTACATCTGAGTTATCTCAAGTGTGCTTGCAAAGTGTGGAGGCCCCCCACTACAGCGCTGGTACACTTTCTTTGTGTATTCAGATTTGATAGTACATTTCTACTTAATTTTTATGCAGCAAGTTCATGAATCATAATTAAAAGTTGTCTTTACTATTTCATTTATCATTTCTGCTTAATGGTCATGGTTATAATTGAAAAATTCAACTAGTAGTTTAATGAATGAACCTTGTAAGAGGATTTAACTATTGGTTGACTTCAAGAATATTTCCTTGCTTTCTGTTTTGAATAAGTTTGATTGATGAGTGTGTTGGTTTAAGATTTAGAAGAGATAATTGATTTTAGTGTGTTAATCTAAGAATTTGGAAGAGGTTCTATGAATTAAGTTCTTGTAAGAGAACTAGAATATCAGAAAAACCATAAAACTCTGTTTTTAGAAGATTAGATTTGTTTTTTTTTAGAAGGTGTTCAAGTGTGGAAGGAGACAAAGAAAAATATTTTGTAAGAGAGTATTGAATCCTAACACACTAAACTCTCATTTAGGAAACCAAATCTTTCTAGATCTATATATTTTAGATAAGTACCTCTAAGTGTACCTACTCGGATTGACAAGAAATTGAAGCCTAATCTTGGACCAAACATTTGGCGTCGTTGCCAGGGAGGTACAACTAGAAGGATTTAAAATAAAAAATACAAAAAAAAAACAAACAAAAACATAGACTTAGTTTCAATTCTTCATTTTGTTAAGCCATGATTCCTTATGTCTAGACCTAGGGATGAAAAAGGCAAATTTATAGAAACCCCCATCCAAAAACTAACCCACCATTTGGAGCAGAAAATTTAGAGAAGGTTGAGTTTACAACACCAGCTGGAAATGTTACTATAGAAGAACTTGAGGAAAAAAAAAATCAGGCCAGAGACTTACTCTTATTGAAAGACAAATTCTATTAGCTTATGAAGCAAAGAGGAAACATCTACCTGAATCTTCTATAGTAAAACAGAGTAGTAAAAGAACTCAACAAAATCTTTTTGACCCTGAAAAGTCACAAGAGGAAGAGAAATTAGAAGAACAACCTCTCTTTGAAAAAATTGACACCGAGCAAGAGGAATCAGAAGAACAACTTATCAAAATGACTGAGGAAGGAGGATCATCAACAAGAGGACCTACTGCAGAACAACTTAGAGAATATGAGAGACAGCAAGAAGAAAGGAGAAGACAAAGAGAACTTGAACAAAAACAAAGAAATGATCAAAATCAAAACCCAAGAGAGGAAGAGGAGTCAACATTTAAATTTCCTATTCAAGAAGAAAACAATGATGAATAAATTAAAATGAAAAATATACCCCAATCTGCATTGCCATATTTTTATGGCATGGCATCTGAAGACCTTGATTCATTTTTATTTGAATTTGATGTAGTATGTCGAACCTATGGGTATACAGATGATGCACAAAGACTTAGACTCTTTTCTGCCACATTAAAAACATCAGCACTTAGGTGGTTTATGGGATTAGGTGAACATGCAGTGACTGATTGGAATGGTATGAGGTAAATATTATTGAAAAAGTATCAACCTTACTGTCGATCAAAAGATTCCAAAGATGACATTTTTAGAATGAATCAATAAGAAGATGAAACTTTAGAAGAATACTTGGAAAGGTTTGTATATAATCTGCAAAAATAAAAGCATAGAACCATGTCTATTGATATTATTCAAACAATATTCCTAAAAGGCATCTGAGAAGAATATTTAGATGATCTTAATCTAATGGGTAAAGGTGATATCTCTAATTTACCCTTTGATGAGATTGCAGATTTATGTGAAAAATATTCTAGAGGTAAAGCAAGGATTGGAAAATGAACTATGACATCTAAAGCCACTAAATCTGCCACATCAAGTGTTACAAGAGCTGAAATAGGCAATCTATTTGAAGACTTTAAAACAGACCTATTAAGCACCTTGGGAAATCAAATAGATATGATAAAACAAAGAAGAAACAAGAAGAAGAAGACCAATTGATGGTTGTCTTCTGTCCAAAATGCAGAAAAAACATGCTTTAAAGGAGTGTCCTTTAGAAAATGTTCAGGTTTGTGCATTTTCTACGGAAAATCATGATATTTTTAATTTTTCTAAGATGAAGGTTTTGCAGAATTACAATTTGGAAGCTAATGCAGAAATGGAGAACTTATATCTGATGGGAGCTAGAATACCATTGCAAATGAGACCTCCAGGTATGTTTCAAACTCCAAATTTACAATTTCTTGCACAATATCAAATGCCTATTCAAAATTCTTGGAACATTCCTATGCCTTGGAAAAATTGGGCTAATCAGCAGCAAAAAGCTTATGTACAACAAGGATGGAAAGGATATCCATATCCTCAACAACAAATTCCTTCACAATATCCTCAACCATATCAGCCATATCCTCAACCATATCAGCAATACCCTCAACAATATCCTCAACAGCCAGTTGTTTATCAACCACAAAATACACAACAAACATTAACTGCTCCTCCACCAATAAATCCACCACAACTACAACTACCCTCTAACCAACCTCCTAGACCTACTCAAATACTTGCTCAACCTGTAGCCAACCCAAATAATAGAGCAGACAGACCAGCATATAGTGTAGATGAGGGAACATCTCACCCCTTTCTACCTCTGCAAAACATTGAGCTTAGGTTTGGTAGAACTCTCCAAATAGAACCTCCAGCAGCTACAAAGCAAAAAGAAAACAAGAATGATGAACTTCCAAGCAAACAAGTTGATGAAATACAAAACAAACAAATGCAAACAATGAATTCACCTGCTTTTCCTGAGAGATTAATCCAAGCAAAACCACCAATGCCTTTGCCTCAATTTGATGTTCTAGATGAATTAGGGAATTTTTATGTGAAAATTCCATTACCACAGGCAATAAAAGACATTCCAATATACACCAAAGCCATTAAAGAGTTATGTCTCAAAAAGCCTATAAAGAAAATATTTGATTCACAAACCATTCATGTCATTGGAAATTTAGCTGGCCTTATGACAAATACTATTTCAATGGAGAAGTATGTTGATCCTGATATCCCTAGAGTTACCACAATCATTAACAACATTTCCATTCCAAATACCTTGATTGATCTTGGAGCTGCCATCAATGTGATGACACTGGGAACAATGAAAACACTACAGCTCACAAATTTTCAATTAACACCAATTTTCCTGGAATTAGCTGATAGATCCAAAGTCACTCCTGAAGGGATATTGGAAGATATAATGGTCTCAGTAGACTCTTGGGAGTATCCAGTAGACTTTCTAGTACACCAGCCAAAGTCCAATTTATGGGGACATCCTATCATACTTGGCAGGCCATGGTTGGCAACTGCTGATGCATTTATTGGGTGCAGATCTGGCAACATGACCATTTCTAGAGGGGCAGAAAGAAAACAACTTACCTTATACCCATCAGCACAATCTCTAGCAATAGCTCATAACCTATGGCTTGATGACAAATATAATGACAAAGAGGAGGTTCATTCTGTTTTGAGCATTAACCAAATCTATGATTTTCAAGAAGATAACAATGAAGATTTGGTAGAATTGTTTATATCTCAACCTGATATTTCAGAGGAGTTGAGAAATGAACAATATAATGTTGCAGATCAACTACTAGCACAATGCTTTCAGGAAACTTGTACCATCGAGTCTCTACAAACATTGTTTGAAGACATTTTTCCTATTCATTCCATGAAAAACACACAAAGAAAAACCATAGACATTAGTCTAGGAAAAACATTAAACATTGGAACACTCCTAGATTCATCTCAGGAACAAAAGTTAATTGAATTATTGACAAAATACCAAAAGGAATTTGTTTGGGACTATACTGATATGCAGGGAATCCACCCAGAAACTTGCACTCACCATATTTACACAGACACTAATATAAGACCAGTGAGGCAGCCACAGAGAAGGATGAACCCTATGCGTCAAGAAATTGTAAGAGATGAATTGCAAAAGTTACTGAAGGTCAATTTCATTTACCCCATATCTGACAGCCAGTGGGTGTCTCCATTAGTGATAGTACCCAAGAAAAATGGTAAGTGGAGAATCTGTGTTGATTACAGAGAGCTCAATAAAGCAACCCTTAAAGACTATTTTCCATTGCCATTTATTGACCAAGTTTTGGACACATTAGCTGGGAAATCATCATTTTCCTTCCTTGATGGTTTCAGTGGTTATAACCAGATCATAATTGCCTTAGAGGACCAAGACAAAACAACTTTTACTTTCCCCTGGGGCACATATGCTTACAATGTTTTACCATTTGGATTGTGTAATGCTCCAACAACATTTTAGAGAGCAGTACTAGCTATTTTTGCTGATCTAGTTCATGAGTGTGTTGAAGTATATATGGATGACTTCTCAGTATATGGTAACTCTTTTGATCAATCATTGCAAAACCTTGAGAAAGTTCTGAAAAGATGTATAGAAACCAATTTATCCCTAAGTAATGAAAAGTGTTATATGATGTTGAATGAAGGAGTAGTATTGGGTCATTATGTTTCTTCAGAAGGAATCAAAGTAGATCAATAAAAAATTCAAATTATTGTTAATCTACCAGTACCAAAAACTCAAAAATATGTGAGAAACTTTCATGGCTATGAAAGTTATTACAGGAGATTTATTGAACATTTTAGTAAGATAGATTTGCCTTTGTTTAAGCTTCTTGCAAAAGATGTATCTTTCAATTGGAATGATAATTGTTAAACAGCTTTTGAAAAACTTAAAGAGAAATTATCCACTACTCCAGTTCTAAAAGGACCTAATTGGAATTTACCCTTCCACATCACCACTGATGCATCTCATACATTAATAGGTTCTTCATTAGGACAAAACGAAGAATATTTAAGTTATGCCATTTATTTCATCAGTAAGAATATAACACCTACAGAAATCAACTGCACAGTAACTGAAAAGGAAATGCTTGCAATTATACATCCTTTGAACAAATTCCGTCATTACATAACTGGTTATGAAGTCTTTATTCATACTGATCACTCTGCCATTAGGTATTTAATGAATAAACCCATAAATAATGGTAAAATCATCAGATGGTTACTATTATTATAGGAATTTAATGTTACAGTGTTGGACAGACCAGGTAAAGAAAACCAGGTGGCATACTTCTTTTCTAGACTCCATAATCCAGGTGAAGTTGTTCCGGTTGAAGATTCTTTTCCTGATGAAAATTTATTTGCAATTTCAATATTGAATCCATGGTATGCTAGCTTAGCTAATTATCTCTCAACAGGAAAAATACCTCCATCCTTCAGTTCATAGGAGAAGAAAAGACTAATCAAGCAAAGTGCCAGATACTCATGGGTTAATGGAGATTTGTTTTATACTGGTTATGATATGATTATTAGGAGATGCATAAGAGATGATGAAATTATTGATATATTAAAATCTTTCCATGATGAACCTTGTGGTGGCCATTTTGCAGCTAAAAGAACAACATTCAAAATCATCAGTCTTGGCTATTATTGGCCATCGATTTTCAAGGATTCAAAGAAATATGTAAGAAGTTGTGACAGTTCCCAACGCATGGGCAGACCCACTACCTCAGATTAGATGCCACTACAACCTCAAGTACATATAGAGCCATTTGAAAAATGGGCTCTAGATTTTGTTGGACCCATTAATCCACCTTGTAAGGGTAAAAAGTACATCTTAGTATGTACTGACTATGTAACTAAATGGGCTGAAGCAAAGGCACTTGTCAGAGCAACTGAGCAAACAGTGGTCAATTTCCTTTTTGAAGAAATATTTCTCAGATATGGAGTGCCTAGAGAAATAGTAACAGACCAAGGTACTCAAATTACTTCAATATTGGTTCAAGACATCACTGAAAAGTACAAAATCAAGCATAGGAGGAGTACACCCTACCATCCACAGGCCAATGTCCAAGTGGAGTCTACAAACAAAACTCTGGAGGGAATCATCACCAAAACAGTGGTAATGAATAAAAATAATTGGGAGGATAAGCTCAGGGATGCTCTTTGGGCTTATAAAATCACATGGAAAGATACAATAGGATTTACACCTTATCAGATGGTGTATGGTAAAGAGGTAATGCTTCCTATTGAATTTCAAATACACACTTACAAGTTGGCTGCAGATTTAGACATTGATCTTAATGAGGCTCCAAAATAAAAGATCATGCAATTGAATCAGTTGGATGAAATGAGATAGAAAGCATTGGAAAGAACAATACTTATGTAAAAGCAAAGGAAGCAATGGCATGACACACACATCAAAAAGAAACAATTTCAAGAAGGTGACTGGGCTTTACTTTTTGATTCCAAATTTAAAGATCATAAAGCCAAGTTTACAACACACTGGATGGGCCCTTATGAAATTGTTCAAGTTTTTGAAAATGGATCAGTCAAACTTACTACCACTGACCAAGAAGGAAGAACATTTATAGTCAATGGACATAGGCTGAAGATTTATCACAAGCCTATAAGCAAAGAAGACTTCATTCAGATAGTGACACAACAGAAGGAGGTTGAGATAGTACATCAATCAGCTGTGATATATTTACCATAGTTATTTCAAAAAAAATTCAATTTAAAAAAATAAAATAAAAATAAAAATAAAAATAAAAAAAATAATAAAAAAAATCAATAAAAAATAAAGGTTTAGATGTGAAAACCAGACTCTGGCACAATCTAAACTAGAATTCTTACAGGAAAACCAAGAATTGGCTGGTAAGAATTCATTTTCTCATTTCTGTAAAAGTTATTTTCCCTTGCCAATTCACAATAATTACTTGAGGACAAGTCAATCAATAAGTAGGGGAGAAGGAAAAAGTGAATTTTTCATATTTTCTTTCATCTCCTCATTTCCACAGTTTCAATAAGCAAGGGATTTGTTTTATGATTGATTGTTCAAAGAAGGATCTATTTTAATTCATTTCCAGCAGAGGGAGTTGTTCATCATTAAAATATTATGGCAGAGGGACCTGTTCAAGCAAGACCACTTCAGTTCAAAGGCTCCATTAACATGTTTTCAAAACCAAACAAGCCAGAAGGCTGCATCAATATATCTACAAAAATAAGCAAGATCACATCAGTTAGGCTGCATCAACATGTTGGCAAAGTCAAAGGTTGCATTAACATGTCTGCAAGTCAGATTTCAACAACTATCAGAGGGACCTGTTGCATGCTCATCTTCAGAAAGGGACCTGTTTAAAAGAAGAAGACCAATCACACCTACACAAAGCCAATCAGTCACACCTGCACAAAGCTAATCAGTCATACTTGAACAAAGCCAACCAGTTAAAGGGAGATTACGACGAAATTAGTAAAGGACTGTAAGATTCTTGTTTTAGTACTTAAATTTATATGATAATTTCAGTGTTAAATAACTAATTTATGGTTAATCATTGATATCAGTTTCATAACCTATACCCTATACTCTTACCTATACCAATATCTTGGTTACTTAACCTATACCACTACTCTTAATTATCTCAACTATATTCTTAACCATTACATACCCTATATTTACTATAACACTACATTTCCATTCATCCTATACCTATTACCATTCATCCTATACCTATGCGCTTTTAACCCCTCACCACTACTCTTGAAAAATTCCTTAGCCTATATCTATACGCCTTTAAACCCTTAGCCTATCTCTATATCTCTTTTAAACCCTTTAAAAAAAACAAAACCTTTCAAATCAACTCTAATGCATTGGCAGCCATTACAAACGGTCTATAAAGCCTCTCCGTGGCCTTATTAGACATATACACCGCCATTTCAATGTTCATATCCTCCGTAACCACAATTTCACTCCTCTGCAACCACGATTCCATCCTCTGCAACCACGACTAAAATCTCTGCCAACATGATCCTATCCTCTGCGCCCATAATCATATCAACCTCATTTCATGATAATAGGCTCAAATTTTGAGATCTTTCCATTCACAAAGGTCGGTAAAATCTGAATTAAGTTTTCAAGTTCAGGCACTGTGGTTTAAAAATAGAAAATTTTCGAGAATATAGTTTGAAGATAGAGCTGCTATGATGCGTTGCTTGGGAAAAGGTGAAAATATAGAACCAGATTTTATCCAAACGTGGAGGTCAGCCCAGAAATTCCAGGAGGAATGCAACAGAAGAAGTAATTGTTAATACCCTGGGTAATTTAAAAAAAAAAAAAAGAGCATAAGAAGAAAGGGTTAGAATAGAAAAAATTGATGGAAAATAGGGCAGAACCAGAGAGATTTGATGGTTCAAAATTAAATGCAGAATGTGTCAAAATTTTAAGAGACAAACAGTGGCTAACCTTTTTAGAAAAAATTAATGGACATAATGAGGAAATTACCAGAAAATTTTCTTCTTCATTCAATGGAGAAAGAGCCACAGTAGGGAGTCTTTCATTCAAGGTTTCAGAGGATACTATAGCTCAAACAATAGGTATTAGTCCAGAGGGTGAAAAATACTTCAAAACTAAGAAATTCAAGGAGAAATCATGGACACAATTTATATCTAGACCTAGAGTGTCCTTAGTGAATTGGAAAATCGAAGTTTCCAGAAATTGGCTTGTTCATCCTTGGGATGAAATGGTCTATATACTTCAAAAATTTATCACATGCGAGGGCAGATACAGTATAGTGTATCTTTATCATATCAAAAAATTTTTGCATTTGAAAGGGGAATGTATCATCAGCCTTCCATATTTCCTTCTACAAAGCCTAACTAAAATGTCTAAAACTATACAAAAGCAGAAAAGTAATATGGATAGAATTTTATATCATTTTGGATTGGTAAAAATTTTGATTGAGTTTGAATTACAAAAGACGGGGATGACATGGAAGGGATTTTTAATCTCTAATGAAAGAAAAACTGATGAAGAGGAACAGGAAAAGAAAGGGGTTACATAATTGATGGCTGATGTAATTGAAATAGATGATGAAAATCTAGAATTCAGACCAAACACTTTTTCTCTACCTAGCAGCAGTATAAGAACAAGAAAAATGAGAAAGGAAGAAGCTAAGAGAGCTGAAAAAGATAAAAAATTTACCACTTATACAAGGAAATATAGAAGGATTAAAGGTAAGACAGTGCAAGATAATGATAACCTACAGCAAGCCCAGGATGCAAATACACAAGAACTGGAAATCAAAAGCAGTGAGGAAGAACCAAAAGAGAAAACACCCTCAAACAAAAAGCAGAAGCAATTAGAAAGGCAAATTCAAGATTTGCAACAAGAGCTCATGGAATCAGAAATGTTGGAAAGAGATGTGAAAAGAGAGAATGAAGCACTGAGAGTACAAAGTAAGACTCAAAGCCAAAAAAACTGAAATTTGTAGATGGGCTAGCAAATGGTATAGGCAGAAGAAAACTATCAAGGCCAAATACAAAAACATGAAGATTGAATATCAAGCTCAGAAGAATGTGGATGTTTTATTGCAGGCAGTAGAAGCAGCAAACAGAGGAGTCTGACATGTTAGCATGAGGACATGCAAAGTCTTGTGCTTGGGAGAGATGTTGGTACCATTTCATGACTTATTCTTTCACCTAAAACTTGATTTTATCCATCATATTTCCTCATTTAACCTTCCTAAATCCCTCATATTCCTTTGAATTGATCAATGTGATGCTATTATTGTTATTTTTACATTGGAATTAATTTTAGGAATTTTTGTATTAAAACTAGGATTTTTCAGAAAATTACAGGTTCTTGTAACTCCTTGTAATGGATTTATGTTCTGACACGTTGCATGACAGGTTGTGTTGGAATGGGGTCTCCTAACAAGCTGTGAAACTGGTCCATTTTGATTATTTTTTATTATATCTAGTATAGCATAGGGGTTTTGGGGCAGGTCAAAGCCCCGAACGCATTGTAATGGGTCAAAGGGTAAACTAGGGGTCTGAAAACCATGGGTTGCGGACCATAGGAAAGTCGAGGATAGATCATTATAAATAGATATGTATTTTGTATTGTAAAGGATAGGAATTGATGAGCTATTGATGCGATCTGTTGGTTAAGCGATCTGTTTGGGTTTTTTGGAATGAACTCCTGCTGGCTGTGTGCGCGGAGATCCTAGTCTAGCTGTGTGCGGACCCTGCTGCTGTGTGCATAGGTTGGGAAGGGAATTGGAATTGTAAGGAAGAATTGATGAATGAATGAATGCGAAAGATTGTTAGAGAACTGAATCTATGAGTACTGTTATATGAATTACTGGTAATTGTTGTATTGTGCTTTTTCTGTCCTTAAGCTACGAAAGATCTGTGTACTGTGCTCTTGGATCTAGATCTGTTATGTTTTATTTATGTACTACTGTGTTGATGATATAATAAGCCTATAAATGTAGATCTAGTGCACGTGGATGCGAATAGGAACATAATTAACCTTGCATAGGACAAGGTAATCTGGGAATTATAGAAACAGGATGCAGCTTTGCTGCCTTACCCATCCTTTCTTATGGCGCGGAAACCTGGTTCCAACACCCACCCATACTACTTCGGGTGAGATTGTGACCTGCGAAAGCAGGTCACTGCCGAAAGGGCTAGTAGTATAAGGGTTTTTTGGCAAACCTTGCACACCGAACCTGGGTCAGGACCCCTCAAGCCAACAAATGGTTCCGTTGCCGGGACCCGAAGGAGTCTGAGAAACGAGATCAGGTAATGGCATTGGAGATCTAACACGGGGTTGAATGAGTGATATTTTGGGTGGAAGCGCAACGCGGAGTGGTAAGAACTATCGAAATAGTCGAGAAGAGGATCGCTCTGCTCATAGTCCGCCGAGACCTACACAAGGTCCGTTAGCTACCCCGACGTTAGGGCCCCAGGAAGATAAACTAGAGGAGCCCATGGCGGCACATTGAAAGTTACCTACCTTTAAAGGAGCAGTTGATGAGGACATGGAACAGTTTTGGTTCGTGGCCGATTCAGTATGGACGGTGCAAGGGGTGGTAAGCGATACTGTGAAGACAATGCAACTATCCCTGGCTTTCGAAGAAAGGGTGTTGGACTGGTATATGCGGTATATATCTCAAAACAGGAGCGCTACGCTTCAAAATATTAAGGATGCCCTGAAACAACAATTCCAAAAGCCAAAATCCTATTCCCAACTGGAAGCGGAAGTAAAAGACTTCAAGCAAGGAACGTCTGAGTCAGTATGGGAGGCCGATCAACGGTTAAAGAAAGCGATCAGGGAAGGTGGGTTCAAGTATGATGACAAACAACACGCGGAATGATTCATCGCTATGCTGCTACCTCACTTACGCATACCCATGGGCCACTAGACTTTTCAATCGCAGGAAAAAGCCTTGGAAGCTACCATGAAACTTGAAGTTGCGCCTAAGGATGACACGAGGGGAGGAGTGCAGCAAATTCAGGAGCAAATCGGAGCCATGCACATGGAAATACAGAGCTTACGGATGGAATGGGTAAAAGGAGTCGGCACGGACCTCTGGTGCGAATATTTTCGGGTAGCGGGACTGCATGATACAGCCCAGTGTCCTCGGATAAATAAGGGTGAATTGAAGCAAAAATGGTGTAGGTTCTGCCGATATATAGGGCACGATGAGAAGAATTGTCACACATATGACTTGTTGGTAGATCAAGGAAATGTCTATAGGGTACAATCTAATCCTACCTCTCTGAGATCTCCCGTGACCTTTGGTGGCTCTCCTGCAAGGGGCGGGCGGGGGGGGAGCGCAGGACGAGGATGGGGCCAGCTGATCTGCTACAACTGTGGAGAGGTAGGGCACTTCGCCAGGGACTACCCAAATCCCACTAGGCAATCCTGTAAATATTTCCAACAACTGGACCATGAGATCGAAGACTGCCCGATCTTGTTAACCAAAATGAAGGACAAACAGTCTACCCCCACACAAAATGTACAGAGAGTCAAAACGGAGCTAAGAGCGAAGATCCCAGTATAAAATTCATAAAACGTAGCATAGTCACCCAGAAAGCAAGGGAGGATCTTGCTGGTCAGAAGGAACCAAATCCTAGGAAACAAGAGTCGCTGGAAGCACCTATGCCACCGCCAGCGCACCTCCAGACAGAAGAGGAGGTTGGAACCTTTTTAAGGGATTGCTTGAAACTAATAAGCAACCCACAGGCTGGAGAAAATCTTCAAGTATTTCTACAAGACTGCGCAGCCCGTCCCAACACAGCGGCTGAGGTTAAGGAAGTGCACAAATTACACAGCTACAAAAGGTGCACTGGGAGGGAAATGTGATTGACTACGCAGATTGGTGACTATGAGATAGATCGGGTTATTATTGATCTTGGATATGATGCGAACGTCTTACCAAAATAGACATGGAAACGAATGGGAGAACCTAAATTAGACTGGTCCACCATCCAGCTACGAATGGCGAATCAACAGAAGATCATCCCTCTAGGAAGGTTGCCAAAATTTGCGGTCGATATTGTAGGGGTAAAGGTCCTAGCTGAGTTTGAGGTCATATAAATTGTGGAAGATACGGATCCCTATCCTTCACTCCTAGGAATAGACTGGGCTATCGACGTAGGGGGGTGTCATTAATCTGAAAAAAACGTAGCATGGTGTTTGAGAAGAAGGGTACACGTGTAATAGTACCTCTGGATCTTGCTGAGGGTATGCAGTATACAGAACCAGCATATGAAGAGGAGGAACTAGATCACATCTATAGGATTATGACATAGGACGAAGACCAGGGTGACCCTACAACAGGCGAAGTATTCGATTGGGAGAAAAACAGGGAATACTTTTCTGACCCGAATGAAGAACTTGAGAGTTGGCAGACCCGGCTACACAATGTCTCAGCACTACGATGCCCTCAGGTTGTAGGGACCCTCTACTGCATTACTTCGGAGGTAAGGGACCTTCCCCACTTTGATGAGTCTAGTACTGTTCAAGACTTCTTAAGAACATTAGAGGCTAGGGTGCCAAAATATTGGCACTCTAGGCACTCAATCTGGCACTGTGTGGCACACCTGCACGCTGGTGGGATACCCACAAGAAAGCATTTCCGGACTGGGAGACATGTCAGGATAGGATGGTGCTGCGGTTCGCACCTCCCACTGATGTGCGCGCCAAGATATTCCTCGGGCCTGTGGATCCCTGCACGCATCTGCATGCTTGGACAACCAAATTGGCCGACCGAAACCCAGACGAATGGATCCATATATTTATACATGCCTTGGGCCCTATCCCTGCTACTTGGTACTTAGATGCAGAGTTACATCAGCAAACCCGCCATTGGGAAATATTAAGAGAGGAATTTATTGGAACGTTCGGACTTATTGGGGGAACATAGATGCTTGACGAAGCCCTACAAGACATTGATGCATTCATCTTTAAGAAGCGTCACCCACACACCCCACCAACCGTTCTGACATGGGAGGCCCAGATGCAAGACATAATCAACTGCCAGAGCTTGGCGATTAACGAAGAAGAGGATAACCCGTGGAATATCTCTGTTCCGGAATCTGAAGGGGAACGTACTGTTATCGGACCATCGCTCTAGGATGTGGATGTAACGCAACCTCTCCGGCTACGCCAAGTTAATATTGGGACAGAAGAACACCCTAAGCTAGCTAAAATTGGGGACTATTGGGATGAAGGCACCATGGGAAAAATTGCCGAGCTACTTATGGAGTATTAGGACTTATTCCCTACACAGTTTTATGAGCTCAAAGGAATCATGGGGACCTCGGAATTATGCACATCACTCTTAACCCTGAGGTGCGGCCTGTCAAGCAACGGCCATACCGATTGAATCCTAAGTATAAGCAAAAGTTCAAAGAAGAGCTGGACAAAATGCTGACCCCAGGTATCATTGAATTGGTTGAACATTCAGATTGGATAAGTCCAATGGTCATTCGGGAGAAAAAGGCCAAGGGGGAAATACGCATCTGTGTGGACCTATGGAAGCTAAAAAATACCTGCGTTCATGACCCCTTACCTACTCCCTTCTCCGATGAAATCCTTGATAGCGTGGGTGGCCAGGAGGCCTATTGCTTCACTGATGGATTCTCGGGATACCACCAGATCAAAATTGCACCTGAGGATTGCAGTAAGACCACCTTTTCTACCGAATGGGGTTCCTTCCAGTATACGGTCATGCCATTTTGTCATAAGAACACACCTGCTATCTTTTCAAGGGTCATAGTAGCTGTGTTCAAAGAATTTATTCATAAGTTGCTGGAGGTTTACTTTGATGACTGGACGGTTTTTGGCTTAGTGAAAGAACATGTCTCGAACCTACGATTAATGTTGGATGCGTGCCGGAAGCACTAGATCTCCTTGAATATCAAAAAGTGCATCTTCTATGTACCTTTCGGAATCTTGCTTGAACACATACTCTGCTGACAAGGACTGATGGTTGATCCTGCGAAGATAGCCATAATTATCAACCTGGCAGCCCCCACAACGAAGAAACAACTGCGCTCCATTCTCGGTCACATGGGCTATTACAGAAAATTTATTCAAGGATACACTCTGATCACAACACCCATGGAACAGCTACTAAAAAAAGATGTCTCTTTTTTCTGGAATGATGAATGTCAGAAGAGCTTCGAACTGCTAAAAGAGAAGATGATTTCTGTGCCCATACTAATATTCCCTGATTGGTCAAAAGAATTTCATGTACATGTCGATGCATCAGGCATTGCCCTGGGCATGGTCTTCACTCAGCCTGGCGAAGAAGATATTGATCACCCGTTTGCCTTTGCAAGTCGCAAACTCTCGAGCACCGAAAGAAATTACTCTACCACTGAGCGTGAAGGACTGGCTATGGTGTACGCACTACAAAAGTATCGACACTATCTGCTGGGTGGACACTTTAAGATGTTCACAGACCATTCGGCTTTGAAATACCTAGTCAATAAGCCTATGTTGGGGGGGAATATTTGCCGCTGGCTGTTGTTATTTCAAGAATATGATTTTGAGATCATTGTTACGCCTGGGAGGTTGAATGCAGGCCCGGATCATCTGTCTCGTATCAATACAGGGGAAGAACCCACTAACCTGGATGAATTCTTACCCGATGCGTAGCTGTTTACCATTAAGATCATTGATGCTCACTTTGGTGATATCATTGAGTTCCTTACTACGGGCGTGGCCCCTACTGCGTATTCGGTACAACAGAAAAACTAGTTGGTTACCCGGGCTGTTGAGGTTCCCATGTTTTGGCCAGATTGGCAAGACCAAAAGATGAGACAACATCAGAACCACTTTCAGACCCTAGGATCTAGCCCTCCTGGGTCCAGATATGGATCTCTCTATATAAGCAAAGGTTTTACGTCTTTGAAGCTCAAAAGTTAAGATATTAGGCTAGTTATAGGCACGAGGTTTGTTTGTTTGATTTTTGTTTGGTTGTTGGGAATCCGGAAAGAAGGGTTCAGTATAAGACAAGGATGAGAAAAGAGGATTTTAAGCAAAGGAGGGATGATTCAGAGAACATCGAGACCACTGGGCAATGGAGTCAAGAAAGGGTTTACTTGTTATTCAATATGCAGGCTTTCAGTTGGGCTAGTAATCTAAAGCATTGGATCTTAAATATGATAGTGTGGCATGAAATGGTAAGAGAGAAGGTGAAAGCAAGGAAACCTGCAAGGCGACCTTTTAGGAATCAGATCTAGGGACAAGACATGCCATTTAACAACCTGTGATCCAAAACCTAAAAGGCTAACTCTTTAGACAAGGGAACATTAAAGATTCAAGCACAAAGGTGAAAACCTAAGATCAGAGAGAGACTTTGAACTCTCAATGCTTCGGCCTCCAGCTCAAGGGAATTTAGAAAGGTTCAATTAATTGAAAAGGATCATAGTGAGACAAAGACAGAGTTCTAGACTCCTAGTATCCCAATTCATTTAATTAAAGCCTAACAAGAACATCTAAGAACAGATTAATTAATTCATACATCAACTAGCAGTATATCTGAGTACTACACTGCTTAAATTAGCTTGAAATCAATCCTCAGATAACACATACAGTAGAAAAAAATTGAAGGCAGGGAGAGCAGAAACATAGGGTACCTAACAAGGGTAAATCCTATGCCATATTTCTGATGCGTGCCAGAAGAAATGAAATGTAATGAACTAAAAGATAGAGATAGGAAAACATCACTGCTGCTTTAAATCAGGATCCAAAGAAATTTTCTTGTCATATTAAAGAGCAACACCAGTCAAGTACAACATTACCAATAGCTTGATATTCAGTGTGAAAACATATTCCTCAACCTATCATACAACTTTACACAGAGAACATGTCTCAAGAGAAACAACCTGCAATTCACAGCTATCCGATCAACAACCTTTACAATGAGTTTCTTCATGAATTTTATAGCTGAAAAAGAGGCTGAGGAGGTAGATGGAAAACTAAATGTAGCATTAAAACTCAGAAGAGGAAGAGGGCTGAGGCCCCATTCTGTTTTAAATTCTGGGCTTTTATCTTCAGTACTCTTTGGATGAAAGAGTGGTCTTCATCAGGCTGCAATTTACTCCAGGTATGTCTTTGATGTACTTGCTGTAATACCTCTGCAATAATCTGGTGTATTAAACAAAAAGGTAGAATAATGATGCTAGGGTTTTCCATACTGTGAAAAAAATGCTTCTGATAGCATAGGAATGTTGTGAGGGTTGAAATTTCCTCAGGAACACGGTATAGAATGAAAACAGTATGGGCACTTCGTCCTTTCATGGGTAGGAACATTCTGCTGATGGTGACACTGATATATATTGTTTTGTGTGCCCTAGGCCTTCTGTGTGATTCATGAGGTCTTCAGTTTGATATTTTTCCTTTAATTATTGAGTTAAGGCTCACAATCTTCAATTACCAGCCTTACATTCTCTGATCTTTCACTGAAACTCTTTGTCGTTCCATTTACTGTCTCCGTCTACGAAATTTGCGCTTTAATGGCTCTGGACAGGTTTTATAGAGTTTAACTCTATTATTTTAATGAGAATCATGTCATAACACCTTCACAGGCCTTTTTCATAATCTCAGTCCCTGAAAATGGTCTTTTCCTGCGTTCTGTGCCACTGTAACAGTGACTATGAACAGTGGAGGTTTTCACCACCTATAGCCCTGCAAAACACGAAAACACGTTAAGAAATCCATGCATGGGGTGGGACGCTGTGGATGAATGCGAAAATGGCAACGTGGCACGGTTGACGACGATGCATGCAGAGGAAACTGTGGATGAACCCCGTGAAAATGCATCTGCAAGACAGCGAGAAAGGAAGTTTTAAGGTAAAACATTAAAATTCGACCTTTGAATGAAATATATAGGAAACGGACGAAGATGCGACGAAAACACGTGGAATGGGTGACGTGGTGGGACCCGGTCAATGGCGTGGTGTGGATTTAATTCTAATCGTCCGATCTCAGGAGGAGATTGACGGTGGAAAACGCATCGGAGGGTGACAGATGGTGGGCCAGGGGTCCTGTTTGCCTTGGGCTAACTCCTGAGCATCTTCGTGGCGCGATCGCCGTTGGATGGACAACTTCAGATCGGACGGTGTATGCGCATATCATGCCGGGTCCACAGTCGAATGTTAACATGCGATGAGGGCGGTTTTTAAATAGTGCTCGAAGCCACGCGTCGGCTGATGAGTGGCATCGCCACCGAACAAAAAATACAGCCCGCCCTCCAAAAGTGGTGCGATGAAAACCACCAGTTTTGAATAGTGCGCGATTGCGGGGACCACTGGGGCGGATGAAATGCGGGTCATCGATCTGCAGATTAGATCGACGGCGGATATTCGATCGGAGTGATGAACAGGGCGGGCCACAGGCACAATGAGGTTTGCGAAGACTGTCGGATCTGTATAGATCGACGGTGGGTATTGCACCCGACCGTGATTCGATAAGCGCTCTACGGGCTAGCGCTTGGTTCTAGCGCCTAGGTCATGTGGGGAATTGTTTGAAGGGGCTAGCCGAAAGGGGCTAAGCCCACATATGAAGAATATGGGTTTTTTGGCCCGTTTTTAATGAAATTTAAGGCCAAAAAGGGATAACGGTAGAGGAGAGAAAGGGTTATTAGGCCAAACAAGGGTTGTGTGTAGGGTTTGGAGGGATTTTGGGATTATTTTAGAGGATAAGTGGGGAATTTAGAAGGGGAGAAAGAATGATGAAAATAGAGGCTTAGAGGGAAAGAAATAAGAGGGAAAAAGAGGCCTTTTGGACATTTTCTTCACAAACAGAGAGGCTTTAAAACTGGGAACAACAGTGAGGGTTCATCAAAGGAGAAAGGCACAAGGAGGCTTCAAGGATGATGTGTTTTCAGAGGGAATGCATTCCTTGAAGGCTCAAAAACAATTTAGCCCCCTGTTTGCTTGTCAAAAAATTCATAGGGGGCTAACAATGGCTCCACATGGGGATGGCTTCTTCTTGAAGGAGTCAAGAATTTAGAAAATGACCTTTGGTGTAGGCCAGATGCCTGGTATTTGAACCATCCCTTTTCTTTCTTGGATCAGCTGCCAAAAATCATAAGACATCATATCAGCAGAAAAATTCTACCAAACAATCTACCTACCCATCCTACAATCCTAACATTTTTTCTTCCAGGGTGCACTTGGACTAGCAGACCCTTTTCATCATTTATTTTTGAAAACAAAAAACACACTAATCTAATTCTACCCTTATCACTCCATGAGACCAGATTAAACTATTGGCCTCATAGCTTCTCTACCTAAAATAATATCTGCTAGGATTAGGCTGTCTAGCAGATTTCTTCTCTACATTCTAAGACAGAAATTGAAAAACAACCAAGCCAAGATTAGACTGTCTGGCTTGCTGGACTTTGCAGAAATTAAAAAAAACTAACTAAAACGCTCACAATCTGAGCTTTATTGAGATTTTTCCTACCTACCCTACTCTAACTGGAATATTTACCAGTCTAGCTTACAAACATTGTCTTCCAATGCAACCAGTCCATCAAGTGATCCCATGACTGGTCTTTCTTGCTCAACTCTTTGAGCTACTAGATAGGCAAGGCTTCTCCCACTCTTTTTGTTCCACAACAACAACTACAAAAAAATTTATTGTTGTCTGCAACATGCTGCTCGACAAGACCTTTGATCCTTCTTCAAATGTTTGCAGGAAATGAACATAAGGATCATGAAATGATACTTGGTTGTAAAGATCTAGCAGGCTGATTTCAACCAGGATTTCTTCCTCTTCCACTGGATCAAGAATAAGACTCCCTTGATAAAGAGAGTCTCCCTCATCTTCTTCATCATCTGAACTGGAGGACTCATCATATCTTGCAGTGCTGTCCTCTTGGAGCTCCGATATGTTCTGATCAGGTGGGTTGAGCTCTGTGAAGAGGTCCATGTATTCTTGAGCAGGGGTTTGGTCTATTGCCTCCTCTATTTCAAGAGAAGGCCCCTTATTTTCAGTCTGCTAAAAAATATCTTCCTTGTTTTCCTCCTCATCTTTTGAAAAGGAAGGCTACTGGTTTCCAGTCTCACTGATGATCTATGGTAAAGCAGAATGAAGATTCAAGGAATATTCATCTGCTATTATATTGTCGTATATCTCCCCATCAGTGTCATAAATAGGTTGGCTCGACCAAGTCAACCATTCTGGACGCTTAGCAGGTCTTTCTTCATTCTGATTTACAGAGGAGCTTTTTGGATCTGTACAATCAAACTCAGGAGATGGATGAGAAGGAGTGTGTGTTCTATAAAAGACTTCAAAGGTGGGTTGTTGATTTAATATCTACTCAATCTCTTCTTCTGTCAAAGGGGGAGATTTTCTTCATTAGGGGAATTTTGAGGTCTAAAATGGGCCTCCTAAGGAAATTATAAAATAATAGTGGAAAAAATCAAATAAGATTTGATGACATCATCAAATTTTAGAGGGAAAAATGAAAAAAACTACTTTTTCAACTCATATTTTCAACTTATCTCCCAAATTTTTTACTCAAATTTCATGCAGGAGTACTTGTTGGATGTGAAATTTAGTTCCTCATCCAAGGAGTACCCATGTTGCATACTTTCGATGGGTCCTACTACACGAAAATGAGAAATACATTAAAAACGTGATTGTAATCACGTTTTTTTTATGTATTTCTCATTTTTCATGTAGCAGGGTTCATCGAAAGTATGCAACATGGGTACTCCTTGGATGAGGAATTAAATTTTGCATCTAACGAGTATTCCCACTCAAAATTTGAGTAAAAATTTTGAGAGATAAGTTGAAAATACGAGTTGAAAAAGTAGTTTTATTATTTTATTATTTTTTAATATTTTTACCCTTTTATTTAAAAAATGGTAAATCATCCCCCATGGTTGACATCATCATCTTGAATCCTATTGGTTATTATAAATTTTATTTTTTTGTACATTTTTCTTAGGAGGCCCATTTTAGACCTCAAAATTCCCCTAATGATTAGCTGATTTGGAGGCAGTATGTCTTCTTGAACCTCTTCTAGAATATCTTCAGTTGTGCTTGCAGGGAAATATTGAGGATCTTCTGATGTTTCTTGATCTCTTTCTGATTCAAACCAATCCTCATGAACCTGATGATACTCAGTTAGACTACAAGTCTCATGAGTGGTTTCTTCCTCCACATCAGATTCTGCATCTTCTATGTGGTCTCTTGTTTCCTCAAAGCAACATTCCCTATTAGCTTTTTCCAATAGGTCGTGATATTCTCTGGTCAGCATCATACAATACATAGAAAGGCGATCAGGCAGTTCCTGATCATTTTCCTCTTCATCTTCCATAGATTTTAAAGCATCATGCATGTCTTGGTCATTATCCAGGTCTTGAGTTTGTTATTGTTCTGGAAAAGGCGTGGGCTGATCTAAATAATCATCATTTGCATTCAGATTAGCCATATACATCTCCAGCACTTTACCAAACATTTCTTCTATTCCATTTAATTGATCACACAAAGCATCTAGCTTTGTATCTCTGTCCATGTCTGGATCCATGTTCCTGCAAAGATGGTTACTGCATCTTCTCAACCAGTTCAAAGTCTTCTACTAGTGGAGTCATTTGGTCTTTTGGGTGTTATGGGGTGTGGAGTCGCCAGGTGGATGAATTTGACTGTTTGAATCTGGCTGTTGTCCACCATCAGCAATGAGATACCAATCTAACCAGAGATTCTGGGTCCTTTGAGTGCCTAAGAATTTTTAAGGCGAAATGCACTCAAATTCCCCAGTGGAGTCGCCATTATGTTGGTGACGACAATGGGAGACAGACAAATGTTATCAGTTATAGACTCTCATATTGTTCCCCAGTGGAGTCGCCATTATGTTGGGGTTTCCATGTTTTGGACAGATTGGCAAGACCAAAAGATGAGACAACATCAGAACCACTTTCAGACCCTAAGATCTAGCCCTCCTGGGTCCAGAGAGGGATGTCTCTATATAAACAAAGGTATTACGTCTTCGAAGCTGAAAAGTTAAGATATTAGGCTAGTTATAGGCACGGGGTTTGTTTTTTTAATTTTTGTTTGGTTGTTGGGAATCCGGAAAGAAGGGTTCAGTATAAGACAAGGATGAGAAAAGAGGATTTTAGGCAAAGGAGGGATGATTCAGAGAACATCGAGACCATTGGGAAATGGAGTCAGGAAAGGGTTTACTTGCTATTCAATATGCAGGCTTTCAGTTGGGCTAGTCATCTAAAGCATTGGATATTAAAGATGATAGTGTGGCATGAAATGGTAAGAGAGAAGGTGAAAGCAAGGAAACCTCCAAGGTGACCTTTCAGGAATCAGATCCAGGGACAGGACATGCCATTGGACAACTTGTGATCCAAAACCTAAAAGGCTAACTCTTCAGACAAGGGAACATTAAAGATTCAAGCACAAAGGTGAAAACCTGAGATCAGAGAGAGACTTTGAACACTCAATGCTTTGGCCTCTAGCTCAAGGGAACTTAGAAAGGTTCAATTAATTGAAAAGGATCCTAGTGAGACAGAGACAGAGTTCTAGACTCCCAGTATTCCAATTCATTCAATTAAAGCCTAACAAGAACATCTAAGAACAGATTCATTAATTCATACATCAGCTAGCAGTATATCTGACTACTACACTGGTTAAATTAGCTTGAAATCAATCCTTAGATAACACATACACTAGAAAAACATTGAAGGCAGGGAGAGCAGAAACATAGGGTACCTAACAAGGGTAAATCCTATGCCAGATTTCTGATGCGTGCCAGAAGAAATGAAATGTAATGAACTAAAAGACAAAGATAGGAAAACATCACCACTGCTTTAAATCAGGATCCAAAGAAATGTGCTTGTCATATTAAAGAGCAACACCAGTCAAGTACAACATTACCAATAGCTTGATATTCAGTCCGAAAACATCTTCCTCAGCCTATCATACAACTTTACATAGAGAACATGTCTCAAGAGAAACAGCTTGTAATTCATAGATATCCGATCAACAACCTTTACAATGAGTTTCTTCATGAATTTTATAGCTGAAAAAGAGGCTGAGGAGGTAGATGGAAAAATAAATGTAGCATTAAAAATAAGAAGAGGAAGAGGGCCGAGGCCCCATTCTGTTTTAAATTTTGGGCATTTATCTTCAGTACTCTTTGGATGAAAGAGTGGTCTTCGTCAGGCTGCAATTTACTCCAGGTATGTCTTTTATGTACTTGCTGTAATACCTCTGCAATACTCTGGTGTATTAAACAAAAAGGTAGAATAATGATGCTAGGGTCTGCCATACTGTGAAACAAATGCTTCTGATAGCATAGGACTGTTGTCAGGGCTGAAATTTCCTCAAGAACACGATATAGAATGAAAACAGTATGGGCACTTCGTCCTTTCATGGGTAGGAACATTCTGCTGATGGTGACACTGATATATATCATTTTGTGTGCCCTAGGCCTTCTGTGTGATTCATGAGGTCTTTAGTTTGATATTTTGCCTGTAATTATTGAGTTAAGGCTCACAATATTCAATTACTGGCCTTACATTCTCTGCTCTTTCACTGATACTCTTTACCACTCCATTTACTGTCTCCGTCTACGAAATCTGTGCTTTAATGGCTCTGGACAGGTTTTACAGAGTTTAACTCTGTTCTTTTAATGAGAATCATGTCATAACACCTTCCCATGCCTTTTGCATAATCTCAGTCCCTGAAAATGGTCTTTTCCTGCGTCTGTGCCACTGTAACAGTGACTGTGAACAATGGAGGTTTTCACCACCTGTAGCCCTGAAAAACAAGAAAACACGTTAAGAAATCCATGCATGGGGTGGGACGCTGTGGATGACTGCGAAAATGGCGCTATGAATTTTTTGACACGCAAACAGGGGGCTAAATCGGGCTACAGACTTTACTATCATCGCAGGACATCTATACAATCTAGGCGCCAATGAAATACTCCACAGATATGTATTAGAACATGAACGACCCACCGTCCTCACATAAGCCCATGATGGAGTCGCAGGTGGCCACTATGCAGGCAGAGCTATGGCACAAAATATTTTGAGGGCCGACTTATGGTGGCCTACCCTGCATCAGGATTCTTACACCTATTATAGATTGTGTGATACATGCCAGCGAACTGGCCAACCCTCACGACAAGATGACATGCCATTACAGCCTCAAATGGCCCTACAAGCTTTTGATAAATGGGCCATTGACTTTATAGGACCCATCAATCCACCAGGCAAGAAAACAGGCGCACATTACATTATCACTTCCACTGACTACGTCACACGATGGGCTGAGGCACAAGCAGTAAAAGATTATACTGCTGATACTACTGCGCACTTCATCTTTGAGCAGATTCTGACCAGGTTTGGCTACTCGAATATCCTAATGAGCGAAAAAGGTACGCATTTTGTTAACCAAACAATTCAAGCTTTGAATGAGGAATTCCATATCCACCATTCCAAGAGTACACCATATCATCCCCAGGCTAATGGAGCGGTCGAAGCTTTTAACAAAATTTTGGAGCAGGCATTAACAAAGGTTTGTAATGCCGATTGTAGTGATTGGGATGTTCACATCCCCTCGGTTTTGTGGGCATACTGAATGACCTGCAAAAAAGCTGACCGGCAGGACACCCTTCCGAATGGTCTATGGAAAGGAGGCCATCATGCCCATAGAGTATGTTGTTCCTAGCCTACGCATCACAACATTCACAAATATGGCAGACTTTGATATCATAGAAGAGTGCCTGGAGCAACTGGTGGCTTTGGAGGAAGATCGTTTTATTGCTCAGTTTCTCTAGCAGGTTCAAAAGGCTCGAGATAAAGCCTGGCATGATCGACACATTCACCAGAAGACATTCGTCGAAGGTGATCTCGTCCTTTTATACGATAGCAAATTTGCGAAACATCCAGGAAAATTCCAACAGCACTGGCTTGGTCCCTACAAAGTTAAGGAGGTCACGAATGGTGGAGCAGTCCAGTTAGCTACCCTGCGTGGTGACCTCATTCTTGGATTTGTTAATGGTAGTCGACTCAAACCATACCAAGTTGTGGACCATGTGGTTGCACCAGTGTAGTGACTCGGGACGAGTCACAAGATTGTGTTGGGGGACTGTTGGAACGGGGTCTCCTAAAAACCTGCGAAACTGGTCCATTTTGATTATTTTTTATTATATTTAGTATAGTGCAGGGGTTTTGGGGTGGGTCAAAGCCCCAAACGCATTGTAATGGGTCAAAGGGTAAACTAGGGGTCCAAAAACCATGGGTTGCGAACTATAGGAAAGTCGAGGATAGATTATTATAAATAGAGATGTATTTTGTATCGTAAAGGATAGGAATTGATGAGCTATTGATGCGATCTGTTGGTTAAGCGATATGTTTGGGTTTTGGGGAACGGACTCCTACTGGCTGTGTGCGTGGAGATCCTAGTCCAGCTGTGTGTGGACCCTACTGCTGTGTGCGCAGGTTGGGAAGGGAATTGGAATTGTAAGGAAGAATTGATGAATGAATGAATGCGAAAGATTGTTAGAGAACTGAATCTGTGAGTACTGTTATATGAATTACTGGTAATTGTTGTATTGTGCATTTTCTATCCTTAAGCTGCGAAAGATCTGTGTACTGTGCTCTTGGATCTAGACTGTTATGTTATGTTTATGTACTGCTATGTTGATGATATAATAAGCCTATAACTGTAGATCTAGTGCACTTCGATGCAAATAGGAACATAATTAACCCTGCGCAGGACAAGGTAATCTGGGAATTACAGAAACAGGACGCAGCTCTGCTGCCTTACCCATCCTTTCTTAGGGTGTGGAAACCTGGTTCCAGCACCCACCCATACTACTTCGGGTGAGACTGTGACCTGCGAAGCAGGTCACTACCGAAAGTGCCAGTAGTATAGGGGTTTTTTGGCAAACCTTGCACATCGAACCTGGGTTAGGACCCCTCAAGCCAATAGGTTGGCCAAATCGAAGACTGAGGGCTTATTCTGAATGTAAAAGGATGGTGAAAAATCTATCCACCTCCAGATTCGAAGTCCATAAATGGTTGGTCAATGCTGGTCAACCTCAACCATTTCAGCAGAAAAGCATGAGAAATTAATGAACAAACTTGATATTTTGCTTGTAAAAAGGAATATGAACTAATTCAACTCCTTTGGGAGATTAGTTAGGATTTTGAGGAATAGGAATTAGCCTCTTTTTGTTATGTAATTCAATAATAAATAGTTAGAAGAAAAATGTTGAAGGCTAGACACAAGACATGAGACAATACGTGACAAGCTTCAAATTTTGGTTTATGTAATTAGTTTTCAGACTTAATACAGAGATTCATTTCTTCATGGTGTTATAGTCCATCATTTCCTACATCTGAGTTATCTCAAGTGTGCTTGCAAAGTGTGGAGGGCCCCCACTACAGCGCTAGTACACTTTCTTTGTGTATTCCATTTACATTTGCATATTCAGATATGATAGTACATTTCTACTTAATTTTTATGCTGCAAGTTCATGAATCATAATTCAAATTTGTGTTTACTATTTCATTTATCATTTCTACTTAATGTTCATGGTTATAATTGCAAAATTCAACTAGTAGTTTAATGAATGAACCTTGTAAGAGGATTTAACTATTGGTTGACTTCAAGAGTATTACCTTGCTTTCTGTTTTGAATAAGTTTGATTGATGAGTGTGTTGGTTTAAGATTTAGAAGAGATAATTGATTTCAGTGTGTTAATCTAAGAATTTGGAGGAGGTTATATGAATTAAGTTCTTGTAAGAGAACTAGAATCTCAGAAAAACCATAAAAACTCTGTTTTTAGAAGATTAGATTTGTTTTGTTTTAGAAGGTGTTCAAGTGTGGAAGGAGACAAAGAACAATCTTTTGTAAGAGAGTATTGAATCCCAACACACTAAACTCTCATTTAGGAAACCAAATCTTTCTAGATCTATATATTTTAGATAAGTACGTCTAAGTGTACCTACTCGGATTGACAAGAAATTGAAGCCTAATCTACACTAGCAAATTGGACCAAACTGTTAGCATTTCTGCGCTGATAATTAAAGTTCCTATCAAAAGGCCCAACCCGCGGACACAAATAGCGCATCGGATATCAGACAACAGAGATGAATGGCAGAGATTGAGTGCGGGGGCACCAGCCAAAATTTTCATCCGTACCTCGAGAGCCCCCGCAGTGACGCAAGACGCTGAGTTGGTCACCGCTGTCTTCCACGTCGGGTAGAATCAACGGCTCGACCATGTGTTGTATTGTTGGCATTTCTGGTATCCTAGTATATTGAATTGATTGTCCTTGATGGCAACTCTCTGAAAAAGGATGCAGACTGTATAAAGAACTCAGAAAACCATCAACAGTTCTATACAAGTAGAATATACAACTGAATGTGAATTGAATGAAGCTCTATATTTAATGGGAAATTCGATGTAAATAAGGGCGAGTTAAATCATGTGTGAAGATTTTCTTGAATAAGTTTGGTATATGTATGCATCCTGATGGAGGATAAAGGAAATCCTGTGTATGATTGAGTTCTGGTGATACTCTGATGGGTGGAGAATACCGAGAGTATTTGGGTATTGATTGGTTCAATTCTCGTACGGAATGCCCTGAAACTCTGTGTGAATTCCTGTTGGGAGAGTGAGCCATGGACGTGCTCTGTGTGTAGGGCACATAAGCTCTATCATTCAAAGTAATAGTGCGTTCTGCATGTGTTAGACAATACAAAGAAAGGTGTCCCTGTTGAATACAAAAGAACCGAGTCAAATAGTCCATAAATATTTCATCGGAGCTGTATAACAGTATTATGGTTATATGAACTGATAATGCAGAGGAAGAAGAATTAAAACAAAGTTATTCTTTCGTGGAGAAACGTAGCAATGACGGAATAAAGACGGACGAAACCTTAAGCGAAGGAGAGGAACCACGAGCGAAATAAATAGTGAAGGGGGTTTTCGGTTTTCATCGCACCGCTCTCGACGGGCAAGAGGTATTCAAGAGGTTGGGAGAGATTCCATAGAACGAGCGACATGCATCCCTGAGCGTATTTACAAAACCGCCATCACTGCGCGCCATCACACGTTAAAATTCGACCAAGGATGCCGCGCGATATTGTTGAGCACCGTCGATCTGGAGGGAAGCCATCGGACGATGGTCGTATGAGGAATATGCGCGAAGGTTAACCAAAGTACGGTGGCCATCACGCGTTATTGTTCACGCGTCTTCGCCAAGCGATATCCGTCCGATCATATGAGGCGGCGCAACGCGATAATAACCATCGAATGGAGACAACCGTTAACGTTGGGGCCCATACGCATGTATTGAGGTTTGCGACTTTAACCCAAAGTATTATGTCATGTATTAAGGGTGTGGGACCCGATTTCCCTTAACATTATTGGTTCAATATACGTTGTTGTGTTATGTCAAGATCTTCACCCCCAAGTCGAAGATTAAATATTATTGAAGGGCCCGAAAGGTTATATGGATATATATTACTGCTGGGTTTTTATATAAGTCAGCGGCATGTTAATGTTTGTAACAACTAAAGGGGGAATTGGATTAATATCTCAATCTCAAATTGAGATATTAAAAAGCCTTAGATTAATTAATTTCTATATCAAGAAAATAAAACAATGAAAATTTGTTTGGGGCTTGGGTAGACCCCGCTGGATTACCTATTTTGATCCCGTCCAGGAATACCATTAGCGGTTGAGTGGTTTTGACTCATGGTATTGATAAAGGCTAAACTATATAAGGAGAAGAGGATCATAATATAGTGTGTGCATGTGGAAGGGTTGTGAATAAATAAATCTCTTTAAGAGATATCTGCAGATATGATGCACCTATGGATATGATCTAGAAATGATGAATCTCTATGATGATCGGAAAAAGAAATGATGAAGACCTGACGGAAGTCTGATGAAGAAATTGAAGAAATCTGGTGGATCTGAGGGTTGAAGCCTTCTGTATGAAAGTGGAAGTATCCTGCCAGTAGAAGCTGGTGTTAAAATCAGGGGGTTGGAGCTCCCTTCCAGTAGTGGTTGGAGAACAAGAGAAGGTTGTAGCCATTCTGCAGGTGGGTGCCTGCATGCTGGTATGAGTCTGCACCAGTACAAAATTGTAAGAAGTTTTCTTTATAATAAATATTGAAGACAGAGACAACAACAGTGGTGGTTTTCTCCTGAATTGGGTTTCCACCTTAAATACTGGTGTTCATGTGTGTTGCTTATGTGTGATGGTTTATTCTGTTATTACTGCACATGCTTACTTCTTACTAAACATCTGATGAATGAATGATGCTATGATCTAAGTAAATAATTAAACGTATAATAAGATCTCTGGACATATGCAAGTTTTCTTAAGGATATCCACATTTATATGCGAGTTGGGTATAGTAAAGTAACGTATGGGTTTAAGAGAAACAAAAAGTGAAAAGTTTTCAGTCAGCTCTAAATACTGATTCACCCCCCCTCTTATTATTTTTCCCAACAATTGGGATCAGAGCAGGTCCTTCTGAAAAAGCTTAGCCGCTAGAAGGAAGATCAATCAAGATGAGCAATCAAGATGGAACAACATCTATCAGGCCTCCGCTCTTCAAAAAAAACAATTTAATATTCTGGAAAACAAGGATGAGATCCTATCTTCAGTCTCTGGGAGCAGATGTATGGGCTATTTTTGAAGGAGGATATCAATATCCAGTCGTAGTACCAACAGATCCAACGGAAAGAAAGAATTACGAAACAAATGCAAAAGCGGTCAATGCTCTATTGGGAAGTCTAACGGAATCAGAATTTGTCAAAGTCATGCAGCTGAATACAACAAAGGCCATATGGGACAAAATCATTCTAAGTTATGAAGGTGATGCAAAGGTAAAAAGTGCTAAACTCCAAACTCTCAGAATTCAATATCAGAATCTAAAAATGCATAATGAGGAGAGCATTGCCAATTTATTTTTACGTCTTGATGATATTGTAAATCATATGAGAAATCTGGGAGAAACAATAACCGAATCTACTTTGGTTGAGAAATTTTTAAGATCACTAATGACAAAATTTGAGTCAAAAGTTGCTGCTCTTGAAGAAAAACAGGATCTTCAAAATCTTACTGTGGTGCAACTTCATGGCATACTAACTGCATATGAAATGATAAGAGGAGGACCATATGAAGTCAAAGAAGCCATCTTTAGAGCTTCTACAAAAGGGGAAAAAGTACAAGCAACAGAAGGATCAGGGTATATCTCAGAAGAAGATGAGGTAAATTTTCTAAAGAAACTCCAACTTGGTATAGGACGGTTTAGAGGTAAGCTTCCTTTCAAATGTTTTGCTTGTGGAAGAGTTGGTCGTTATGCTGCTAAGTGTCCTCACAAAGAAACACATGAAAAAGGAAAGGAAGTAGCAAGAAGGAATAAAAACAGTTTTAGCACTAGAAAAAGATACTATACTCATGAAGACAGTGATGGGTTATCTGATGGTGAGGAAGAATGTGAAAAATATCTTAGACTTCTCATGGCATTTGAAAAGGAATCTAGAGAAGAAAAAGATACTTTTATGGATGCTTTAGAGGACAATGATTTTCTAGATGAATTCAATGAACTCAAAATATGCTTAGAAGAAAGTAAAAGATGCTTAGAAGAAAGTAAAATATCCATAGAAACTCTAAAAAATCAGCTTGAAGAAAAGGAGAAACACAATGAGAAATTAGAATGTGAAATATTAAGACTAAGAAAAAAAATTGAGAAATTGAAGACTTTGAATCTTAGATTTGCTAAAGGATCTGAAACCTTAGATGAGATTATCAAGGTACAATGTTCTCCTTTTATAAATACAGGTCTTGGATATATCGGATAATCTTCTCAGACTTCAGCACCAAACTATCTAAAAGAAGCTACAGCCAGTATACAACATTCAGCCACGCAACAAGGGAATAAATAATCTTCACAGGTAAAGCATGACCAACTCAATTCAAAGAACACTAACAAGAATACCTTTCAAAGAAACACCAACCAACAGGTAAATTCAAGTAGAAGATTTCATGATTGCGGAAAATTCTTCTTCAATAGACAATGTTTCTCATGTCACAATTTTGGGCATAAATTTGTTCAATGTGTTGCATACAAAACCATTATGACAAGAGAAGCAAAAAAGAAAAGTAGGGATATTGGAACAAGGAAGAATACCTATAACAACTTTTCTCCTCTTCAAAACGAAGTTGAATGTGCTTATTGCAATAACTTTGGCCATGAAGAATCTGAATGCAGGAGAAAAATCTAGCGAAAAGAGAAATTTCCTTCAAGCTCCAAAGTGTGGAAAAAGAAGGAATTACAGGTTGAAAATTGTGGCGTAGCTTTATTTGCAAAAGGTGAAGAAAATCAATGGTACATTGACAGTGGATGCTCTAAACACATGACAGGTGACAAAAACAAACTTCTTGCATACAATGCTCTAGAAAAAGAGAAGAATGTTACATTTGGAAATGATACTCCTACTGTTATTAAGGGGAAAGGGTCTGTTTTTCTAAAAGAAAAGGTGAAAGCTAATAATGTCATGTATGTAGATAGATTAAAGCATAACCTGTTAAGTGTAAGTCAAATGTGTGATCAAGGAACTGAAGTTGTCTTTAGTTCAAAAGAATGTGTGGTACGTGTTTTTGATACAGGTAAAACAATTATAAAAGGAAACATAACTCCAAGAAATCTGTATGTATTGAAGAACTGCAAAGAACAATGTTACTTGAGTAAATCTTCAGAAAACTAGCTATGGCATAGAAGGTTGGGGCATCTGAGCTTCTCTCAAATCAACAAATCAAGCAGACTTAAAGCTGTTCGTGATCTTCCCAATATTACTCTACCTAAAAGTATCATATGAAAATCTTGCCAATTCGGTAAGCAGACTAGAGTGCAATTTAATGCCAAGGAAGGATCATCAAGTAAGCCTCTTGAACTCATTCATACTGGCATATGTGGACCTCTGAAGAAAAAGTCACCACGTGGTGAACAATACTATATCTTATTTATTGATGATTTCTCTAGAATGTGTTGGATTGGGTTGCTTAAACACAAAGATGAAGCATTTGAGAAATTTCAGATCTTAAAAGCACTAATTGAAAATGAATTAGATCTAAAACTCAAGTGTCTTAGATCTGATCGAGGAGGAGAATATACATAAGATGAATTCCTTGAATTTTGTGAACAACATGGTATAAAAAGACAGTTTTCGGTAGCAGGTACTCCACAACAAAATGGAGTAGCAGAAAGAATGAATAGAACAGTTCAAAAAATGGCTAGATCTATGCTTGATGATTCCGGAACACCTAACACATTTTGGGGAGAAGCAGCACATACAGCGGTAAATATTGTTGACAAGGCACATGTTCGTGTAAATAGTGATAAAACTCCATATGAACCATGGTATGGTAATCCTCCCACTGTGAAGCATTTTAGAGTTTTTGGAAGCAAATGCTTTATCAAAAATAATGATGAAAAACTTGGCAAGTTTGAACCCAGAGCAGATGAAGGAATACTTCTTGGTTACTCCTCTAGAAGTAGAGCATATAAATGTTACAATAAAATACTTTGGAAGATTGTTGAATGTATTGATGTTGTTATTGATGAGTCTCCTGCAGCTCCAAAAGAAGAAAAACAAACAACAGAAGATGATGATGACATATATCCTTCTACATCAAATGGGAATGATGTAGACAGTGAACCCAATGAAGAACCCGAAGATGATTTATCTGAAAAGGCTCCATCCAGATATGTTCAAAAGAATCATCTAGAATCTCAAATTTTGGGAGAAAAGGGATCAGGTGTACAAACAAGAAGGACTCTTGTAGGATCTTCTAGCTATCTGGAATTTCTATCCACTATTGAACCACACAATGCAAATCAAGCTAGAAAAGATGAATGTTGGATTCAAGCCATGAATGAAGAGCTTGATCAAATTGAAAATAATCACACTTGGGAATTAGTACCAAGACCTCATGACAAAAATGTCATTGGAACTAAATGGATATTCAAAAACAAGTTAAATGAGAATGGGGAGGTTATAAGAAATAAAGATAGACTTGTTTGCAAGGGGTATGCTCAACAAGAAGGTATAGACTTTGAAGAAACTTTTGCTCCTGTAGCTAGACTTGAAGCCATAAGAATTTTTCTTGCTTTTTCAAGCTTCCAACAAATCAAAGTTTATCAAATGCATGTTAAATCTGCTTTTCTCAATGGAGATCTAGAAGAAGAAGTTTATATAGAACAACCAAAAGGATTCATTTTGGGAAATGATGAAAATCTTGTTTGTAGACTTAAAAAGGCTCTATATGTTCTCAAACAAGCTCCAAGGGCATGGTATTATCGTCTTGACAAATATCTTCATCAACAAGGATTTTCAAAGGGGTCTGCTGATAACAACTTATACACAAAAACTGAAAATGATAAACTATTTATTGTGGTTGTATATGTTGATGATATCATTTTTGGAAGTAATGAAGAGTCTATGAGTTAGAAATTTTCTTCTGATATGCAGCAACAATTTGAAATGTCTTTACTTGGGGAACTAACATTCTTTCTTGGCTTGCAAGTGCAACAAGCAACAGATGGCATATTCTTATCACAAAAAAAATATCTTAAGAAAATTCTGAAGAAGTATGGCATGGAAGAGTGCAAACCTGTAAGTACACCAATGGTAACCGGATGTAATATCAGTTCTCATGATGATTCTCCCACAGTGAATCAACCAGAATACAGATCTATGATAGGAAGTCTACTTTATCTCACTAGGAATAGACCAGAAATTATGCATGCAGTTGGAATTGTTGGACGATTCCAAGCTAATCCAAAATATTCTCACCTTCCTGTCAAAAGAATATTCAAATATCTACAAGGAACTCAAGACTTTGGACTATGGTATCCAAAGAATGCTGATCTCACTCTTCATGCTTACATTGATGCAGATTGGGCTGGAAATGTTGATGATTGGAAAATCACTAGTGGTGGTGCATTCTACATGGGGCCCTAGTTAGTATTTTGGTTCAGCAAGAAGCAAAGCTCTATTGCCTTATCTACAGCAGAAGCAGAATATGTGGCTGCCACATCATGTTGCACTCAACTTCTCTAGATGATGCAAACCGTACATGACTTTCAAATCAAATGTTCACCTCCTATATCCATTATGTGTGATAACACAAGTGCCATCAGTATCTCAAAGAATCCTGTTATGCATTCCAATACCAAGCACATTCCCATCAACTATCACTTCTTACGTGAACAAGTGCTTGAACAAAAGGTGAAGTTGGAATATGTGCCCTCCAAAGAACAAGTTGCTGATATATTTACCAAACCTTTACCCAGGGAAGCGTTCGAATATCTCAGACAGAAGCTCGGAGTAGTCTCTGCCATGCAGAAGATCAGATCTACTTAAATACAGAAGATTAAATTAGATACGCGGATTTCCTGAAGGACAGAAAACCGTATATGGGTAGTTGCTGACAAATTTTTTTCCTAGGTCAGCATTCTTCAGCACAGCTGCGGTGCTGTTGGGTATCTCTGGATGCACAGGTTAAGGGGGAGCATTGGTCTTGTGGAAAGGATGCATTGTTGGCATTCTAATTATGTTTGAAGATGCAGCATGATCTCAGGGGGAGCATGGTATTGTCGGTACAAAGGATCTTGATCTATCCTTTTCCCTTGATGTCAAAGGGGGAGAATATTGCTGAATGTATTTCTGGTCATGGTTTCCATCAAGTCCAAAGGGGGAGATTGTTGGCATTTCTGCGCTAATAATTAAATTTCCTATCAAAAGGCCCAACCGGCGGACACAACTAGCGCACCAGATATCGAGACAAGTGCCTCCGCAGTTGACCGAGTTGACTGTGGGGACAACAAAGATGAATGGCAGAGATTGAGTGTGGGGTCACCAGCAAAAATTTTCATCCGTACCTCGAGAGCCCCCGCAGTGACGCAAGACGCTGAGTTGGTCACAGCTGTCTTCTACGTCAGGTAGAATCAACGGCTCGACCATGTGTTCTATTGTTGGCATTTCTGGTATCCTAGTATATTGAATTGATTTTCCTTGATGGAAACTCTCTGACAAAGGATGTAGACTATACAAAGAACTCAGAAAACCATCGGCAGTTCTATACAAGCAGAATATACGACTAAATGTGAATTGAACGAAGCTCTGTATTTAATGGGAAATTCGATGTAAATAAGGATGAGTTAAATCACGTGTGAAGCTTTTCTTGAATAAGTTTGGTATATGTATGCATCCTGATGGAGGATAAAGGAAATCCTGTGTATGATTGAGTTCTGGTGATACTAAGATGGGTGGAGAATACCGAGAGTATTTGGGTATTGATTGGTTCAATTCTCGTACGGAATGCCCTGAAACTTTGTGTGAAGTCCTATTGGGAAAGTGAGCCACAGACGTGCTCTGTGTGCAGGGCACATAAGCTCTATCGGTCAAAGTAATAGTGCGTTCCTCATGTGTTAGACAATACAAAGAAAGGTTTTCCTGTTGAATGAAAAAGAACCGAGTTGAATAGTCCATAAAGATTTCATTGGAGCTGTATAACAGTATTATGGTTATATGAACTGATAACGCGGAGGAAGAAGAATTAAAACAAAGTTATGCTTTCGTGGAGAAACGTAGCAATGACGGAATAAAGACGGACGGAACCTTGAGCGAAGGAGAGGAACCACGAGCAGAATAAAAAGTGAAGGGGTTTCCGGTTTTCATCGCACCGCTCTCGACGGGAAAGCAGTATTCAAGAGGTTGGGAGCAATTCCATAGAACGAGCGACACGCGTCCCTGAGCGTATTTACAAAACCGCCATCACTGTGCGCCATCGCACATTAACATTCGACCAAGGATGTCGCGCGATATTGTTGAGCACCGTCGATCTGGAGGGAAGCCATCGGACGGTGGTCGTATGAGGAAGATGCGTGAAGGTTAACCAAAGTACGGAGGCCATCGCGCGTCTTCGCCGAGCGATATCTATCCGATCAAATGAGGTGGCACGATGCGATAACACCCATCGAATGGAGACGACTATTAACGTTGGGGCCCATACGCATGTATTGAGGTTTGCAGGTTTAACCCAAAGTATTATGTCATGTATTAAGGGTGTGGGACCCAATTTCCCTTCACATTGTTGGTTCAATATACGTTGTTGTGTTATGCCAAGAGCTTCACCCCCAAGTCGAAGATTAAATATTATTGAAGGGCCTGAAAGGTTATATGGATATATATTACTGTTGGGTTTTTATATAAGTCAGCGAAATGTTAATGTTTGTAACAACTAAAGGGGGAATTGTATTAATATCTCAATCTCAGATTGAGATATTAAAAAGCCTTATATTAATTAATTGCCAGATCAAGAAAATAAAATGATGAAAAGTTGTTTGGGGCTTGCGTAGACCCCACTGGATTACCTATTTTGATCCCGTCCAGGAATACCATAGCGGTTGTGTGGTTTTGAATCATGGTATTGATAAAGGCTAAACTATATAAGGAGAAGAGGATCATAATAAAGTGTGCGCATGTGGAAGGGTTGTGAATAAATAAATCTCTTTAAGAGATATCTGCAGATATGATGCACCTATGGATATGATCTAGAAATGATGAATCTCTACGATGATCGGAAAAAGAAATGATGAAGACCTGACGGAAGTCTGATGAAGAAATTGAAGAAATCTGGTGGATCTGAGGGTTGAAGCCTTCTGTATGAAAGTGGAAGTATCCTGCCAGTAGAAGCTGGTGTTAAAATCAGGGGGTTGGAGCTCCCTTCCAGTAGTGGCTGGAGAAAGAGAGAAGGTTGTAGCCTTTTTGCAGGTGGGTGCCTACGTGCTGGTATGAGTCTGCACCAGTACAAAATTGTAAGAATTTTTCTTTATAATAAATATTGAAGACAAAGACGACAGCAGCGGTGGTTTTCTCCCGAATTGGGTTTCCACCTTAAATATTGGTGTTCATGTGTGTTTCTTATGTGTGATGGTTTATTCTGTTATTACTGTACATGCTTACTGCTTACTAAACATTTGATGAATGAATGATGCAATGATCTAAGTAAAGAATTAAACGTATAATAAGATCTCTGGACATATGCAAGTTTTCTTAAGAATATCCACATTTATATGCGAGTTGGGTTCAGTAAAGTAATGTATGGGTTTAAGAGAAACAAAAAGTGAAAATTTTTCAGTCAGCTCTAAACACTGATTCACCCCCTCTCTCAGTATTTTTCCCAACACAAACACACTTTATGCAACATCTTGTCATCTTCTTACAAAGATGACCTGCTTTCAGAATGAAACATATCATCATTTACATCAGCAATAACATGAAAAGGATTATGTACAAAATATTTTTGCTTAATCATCAACAAAGTCAGATTTTGACTTGCATTGACAAGCCTTTTCAATTTCCCTGCATTCACTAAAGAAGATTCTAGCTTCTTCCGATGTGATCTCACAATAAACTATTTTCCATCCTTAAACAGATGATACTTGTTCTCATGGTGATGGTGTTAGCCACCGATAATATTTGTAATACCAAAAGGTGGCTAAGACTTTTTTGAGCCTCCAAGGAACAAATTTTATCACTAAAAATTGTTGGCTCTTGAAGAATTTTTAGGCCTCATGCCTATATCCCAAATATTCTTTGCTGTTCCCATTTTCATACTCATAAATTCTGCTGAAATCATGAGAAGAAACTGCTGCAAAATCATCATTTTTTCCTTTTCCCTTCTTTCAAAATTGACCTTCATTTGCTCCCTTTTTCCCATGAATTTCCTCTATTATTCATGTTTTCCTTTCTTCCCTTCATGAAAACCCCCTTTCCATAGTTAAAAACTCACTTTTTAACTATTTCGGAACCCCCATTTCCATTTAAAAAACCATTAAAATTCATAAAAAAATACAAGTCTTTACTATGGACGTAAGCCCCTTTGGGCTAAGTCCTAAATCAAATCAACGCATATATTTCGTTACACAAAAACTCCGATGCGATCATCTCCCTTTTGATATAACTCCAGGTTTCATGTTTCTTTTGAAAAACCAAGTGTTAAAGACCCCGAGCACTAATCGCATCAGAAAGAAACAAATGCACAAGTCTTAAACCATGTTCCAAAAAATCCGATTGCGATTAGCCTTTGTATCTAAAACCCACGATTACATTATTTTCCATATAACCATAAAGCCCACCTCAGGCGCTTAAATCCATATATATTTCACTCCCCATCGTTATTTTTTCTTTGTGAAAACCCAAAACCCACTTATCCAAAGTTTTAACTTAAAAACTTAAAGTCACATGATTAAATATTTCAATGGGTAGATTAAGAAGATCAATCGCGCAATCGCAATCGGAGAAATCTAATGGGTTGATCAAAAAGACCGCATCCAAAGTCCCGATGCGATTGGGTCTTATATGTTAAAGTTTTCCCCCGCCTCTGTTTCATATGACTTTCCCTGGGACCGAGAGTTAAAAGTCCCAAGGCGCTTATTGCATCGCAAATGTTTTATCGAGTTAATCAAAAGACCAGTCTCCGATTTCCGATTGTGATCAGCCCTTGTTTCAAATACGCCCCGGGCATATTATCCTCCATATAATTAAAGGCCCCGCAGTTAGGCGCCTATTCATTTTATGCCCATTTTCCGCCCCCGAAGCCGAAAAACCTTTGTTCTATTTCAAACCTTTGTTTTTCATGTATTATAAAGGTTTTCTCCCAGTTCATCTCTGCCGTTGATCGACAGCCGATCAAACGGCTAGCGCTCCATCGCATCGAAGTCTCCAATCGCATCGCAAAAGCTTAATCGCATATGTTTGTTTTGCTTCCCCGATCGACCTCTCCCCGATTTATTACCCATCGTCGATCTAATCTATAGATCGACGGCCTGCGCTCCATCGCATCGCTTATTTCAATCACATATATTTGTTTTTTCCCCCAACCGTTGTTCCTCCGATTCACTCCCCACCGTTGATCTGGTCCTCAGATCCTACGGCCATCGCTTAATCGCTTCTACCTTCCCGATCGTGCAATCGCATCAGAGATTTTCATCGCACCCTTTTCCTCCTCATGATGATTGCAAGCTCTCGATTAGATCTGGACCATCCACGTATCCAGATCGAACGGCGACGCTCCTTCCCTACCATATGAAGCAGTTTAAACCTAATTCCGCAGGATTTCATAATGTTTGTTTTTTTTGCAGGTTCCTAAAGGTTTTTTCCATATTACAAAGGGAAAAAAAATCCAAAGGCCCAGATCTTTCACCCTCTAGTTATCAAAGGGAAAACAACTAAAAAAGGAGCTCTAATCCATTTTTATGCAATGCTCCATGGGCGTTGATACCATAAAGAGTCCTGCGCGGCCCTGCACATCAACAAGACACTGTATTAAAAACACAGATTAAAGAGTATAATTATTGAAGAACAGAGCGCAGCAGAGAAGGAGATTAAAGAAAAATCTGGGGAATTACGGCTAAGAATGATTATCAAAAGCCCAATTCCCTAGATTAAAACACCATTAAAGAGAATTATAAGTTTTTAAAAGGCAGAAAAGACCTCCACCGCTATATTTGAGGCAAATTGATTCCTCATCTACCACAAAGCCACTTGTTGCCTCAAACCTTTCAAACAGAGGCCGAAGTTATTCTTTTAAATCAGATATTTGTCTCAAGCACAACTAGATATTTCTTCTGCAAAGAACTTAATGAATAAAATATCTGCAGAGTTACTCCACACAGCACGCAGAGCCTCAAAGTCAAATAAGGCTCCCACCAAGTTTAAATTCATAATTGTAAAACATTAATACATTAGTCCACCTGTACACTTCTCCATCGAGCCCCTCAAAAGGCTGGGAAGTCATTTAATCTGTATTAATGATCTTTGAGATCTTTTGTTAGTTCTCACCTCCTCATTCTTCTATAAATACCTTAGTAGAAGATGAGCAACTGTTGGTTGACTGCGTTGCTGAGCATTGTTATGTAATTGAGCTTGAAACTTATGATTGTAATTATTATTCATTGGCCCTTGAAGCTTATGATTGTAAATATTATTCACTGGCCCTTGAAGCTCTGTTTGTAATAGATAAGTTAGGATGAATAGTGAAGATGATTGCTGAACTGAAACACTGGACTTGAAGACTGTAACTGGTTTGACATCAATAACAAGCTGTTTCTTGGGATCCTGGTCTATATTACTGGTGAAGTGCCCTTTCTTTGTTATTTGTTTTCCCTTCTAAGTATGCCATATTGTTCACTATTTCTCTGATAAAGAACAACATTTACAGAGTTAGGATTTACTATTTATTAGTTCCCTTCTCTAACTGAAAATATTTATCTTAATGTTTTCCTCTTATTTGTTTATTCAAGAATGATTTAGTATAGTTCGAGCAGTTAGGAATGCTGGATTTCCCTCATCCTACTGTTTGCTTTAAAAATTGTTCTTGAAAGTTATTTTCCTTATTTTCGGACTGACTATAAATCCCTTGTGAAATTATTATCAGTTTCCACCCCTCCAACACTTTATTATTTCCATCCCATCATTTCAATCTTAATGATCTTGTGACATAGATGACTTGCCCCTTGGATCACTCTTGATGTTGTTGTTCAATTAAATCCCTGTTATGACTCCATAGCCCAATGGACTAAAAACCAGCATTATATCTATCTTTTAACCTAGCTGTTCTATCCACTTGCAACTTCTCACCTTTGAAACTTTTTGCACTTAGAACTTTCCCCTCAAAACATTTTTCATGCTCAACCATCCAAAAACAAACAAAACCCTTGGCCTTAATAACTAGCCTAGCATCATTACCCCAAACTTCAAAGACAAATCCATCTTTGTACTTATTGGAGAGATCCCTCTTCGGATTCATGAGGGCTAGATTCTAGAATCCCAAAGTTGGTTGAAACGATGTTGTTTCTGCAGTTTTAGTCTCACCAGTCTGCTAAAATTACAGATCCCTAACATTTCTAGCGACTCTGCTGGGGAAGGAATTTCCCTTAAACACTTCATAAAACCTTGAGAGTAAAAAGCAACCTTTTCAAGCACTACCAAGTCATGGTAATCATGGTAAAACTTGTTTGAATCAGTGACAAACTAGATAAGACCTAGGATTCTCTTAAGACTTTATCTAACCTTGAAAGATCAGTTGGCTTAGCCATAAGAGTAAACTCTTTTGTCTCATAACTGTAGCTAAGTTTTGAAACAAAGTTAGGATATTCTTAAAAACAATACAACTAAAAAATAACTTAGAAAAACCTAAAAAAATTTCAGACTGGTTCTCAATAAACATGGTGGTGGACCATAAAATTTTTTACCTCCTTAGGAGCTAAAACCTTCCGCTTGGCGACTCCAAAATCCTTAACAGGCCTTAAGAATCCACTGGGAAGAACCCTTACCATTATAACATCTTTCAAACTCAGTTAGAGGACTGTAGGATTGAGTTTCAAACAAACTAGTTAACCTATTAAAGATTGTCATATCTGGTTGAACTTTTCTTGTTTATTTGGGTCTAGAAAACATAGCATAGTGGCTTCTAGAAAGATTCACACTAGAGCCCATCCTGACCCGGATCCACCTGAGATAGTTGATGAACCAGAAAGCATCATTTGGAAGTCTCCTAGGATTAAATTGTCAATTGTTTTCATATCACCCTTGAGAGCTAATTCAGTTCCCGAAAATCTTACAGCTCTACAACAATCACAACCTGACTTTGTAAATCCATTTAGAACTAGGTCATTTTATGATATAACTCAGCTAGACTCTAAATTTTCACTGACATCCCCTGAGGCAAGTGAACATCCTGGTAATAGAGAAACAACACCCCCTGATTTGCATTTCCTTTACAATTTAGGTGTCTCTCATCCAAGATCAGCTCAGCAGTCTTTTCCTGGTCCATCCACTTCTACTCACCCTACATCCACTGTCCAAACCACTCCACTTTAGCCCACTGTCCCTCTTGTGAATCCACCTCCACCTCCTGTCATGGCTGCATGGTATGCTCCCCTAGTCCTTCCTGTACCATTAGTCAATCTTCCACAGGACTATCAGTCCAAAATTCCATTATATGATGCTAACAATGCTACAACTGAATCACAACATGTGGATAAGATGAATGACTACTTTGACAGAAATGAAATTGACGATGATTCTGTCAAGCTTAGGTTATTTTCTCAGAGCTTAGGGGGAGAAGTAAGAAAATGATTTAAAGGTTTATCCCCCCATAGTATTAATGATCTCCAAGGCTTCCATCAAACGTTCTTAAACAAATAGGAAGTAAAGAAGAATCCTCTCCAAGTCCTTTCTGATTACAAGAACCTCCATAGAAACACTAGGGAAAGTGTGCAAGCTTACTGCACTAGATTCAATAGTGTATACAATGCACTGTCCCCGGAACTAAAACCTCCGCAAGGCTCAGCTTTAAACAAGTTTCCTGAATGGTTTGACCCTGAGATGGCCTATCAGCTAAGAGAAAGAGATTTTTCAACTCTTGAAGATATGCAAATGGGTGCTCTTTCTGTAGAATTCAACTTAATGGAGAAGAGAGCAAGAATGAAAAACGAAAAGAGAGTGTATTTTAGAGAGGAGAACACACCTTATAATTCAAACTCAAAGATGGAGAAAATGATGGAAGAAATGATGAAAGAGATGAGCATAATTAAGAGAGCACAAGCAAATCAAAACCAAAATGCTCCTCAAAATAGAAACCAGAACCAAAATTAGAATGTTAGAAGGAACCAACCTCCGAACAGACCTAGGGAAGATGATCAACATATCTCTCCTCCCTTTCATCAAAACTATGTGAGTGAGGTTGAGGAAATGGATGAGATAACAGAGGGAGACGATATCAACATGTTCGGGGTGGAGGATGATGATTTTGAGATTCATTATGATAAAAAACAAGGTCTATATACACCTTATGATGACAAAAGAGATAATGATGGAAATGATTATCAAGACATGGAAAATGTCATCATTGAGTCTCAAAGAGAATATGACCTTAGGAGAAAAACTAGTCAACAAACTCCCAACACCAAAACCTTTGACCAATCTTCACAAAACAACACTATAACCAAGCCTAAAGTTTTCAAACAGAAGGACAAAACGGTAGCTGTAAATTATGATTAAGGTAAAGGGAAAAACACTCAAAACAATGAAAAACAGAGTACAGACACTAGTAGTACTAACACTTCAGCTAGTACTCCTATGAAAACAACTGTGTCAAGTGTAAATAAAACAAATCAGCAAACTGATATTGCTGATAAAGTGACAGCTAATAAGGCTGAAACCAGCACTTTTAAAAGCCAAATTCCTTTCAGCCTGGAGCAAGAAATTTCCAAAATCAAAATCTCTGTTCCCTTAACCGAGTTAGCTGCCCAACATGTATATAGAACCCAAATTTTGAAGGCTTTAAATATAGAGGAAAATGGGGATACAGTCAATCTTAATGATGACCAGCCAGAGCTTATTTTTGGTCCAAAGATTGAAGGTAAATATCAAGAAGGACTTGTTCCTCCCTTTTATGTAAGTTTAAACGTTCACGACAAAATTTTACACAACGCTATGCATGATTCTGTGGCTTCTCATAATTTAATGCCCAAAGCTGTGATGGAGAGCCTTGGTTTAGAAATTACCAGACCATATAAAGACCTGTACTCCTTTGATTCTAGCAGAGTAAGGTTTTTAGGATTAATCAAAGACCTCTGTGTTAACTTAGCCTAGATTCCGGCAAAATGCCTTGTTATGGATATTGTTGTGGCTGATGTTCCCCCCAAGTATGGAATGTTACTATCAAGGTCTTGGGGAGCTAAGTTACAGGGGACTATGCAAATGGACATGACCTACGCGACTATCCCTGTTTTCAATCAAAATAGAAGACTTTACAGGGAGTCTCATATGCAATACACGGTTACAAGTCAAGACAGACCGCGGAACTCCCATTTATACTCTGTAGATACCGGCCTTGATTCATTTATCCTTTTTAATGAAGAAAAATTAGATGAACAAATAACTTTGATAGAGTTAAAGGCCGATAGAGGGGAAGAGGTAAGTACCACAAAACTGACAAAACAGTTTGCTGTGTTGGAAGATGTTAATAAACTAAACAAGAGTCTTGAATTACAGGTCATACGTCCTTCGCTTTTGAACCTGGACGCTAAGGAAAATTACCCTCAAATGAACGCAAATCCTGGTGAATCAAAACAAATGCGACTAACTGCTGACTTTCCACAACTGTTGAGCACGTTAGTTGAAGAGGACGGTAATCGAATAGTCGAATCCAAAAATAGTCCTCTATGGAGTATGTTTTTTGATGGATCCTGCACTAAAACTAACGCAGGCGCAGGTATTTGGATTACTAATACTGAAAACAATTACATAGAAAACATTTCCTGTAAACTAAACTTTCAGTGTTCCAATAACATAGCGGAATATGAGTCCTTGCTTTTAGGCTTACGTTTGTTAAAAAAGATAGGAGCCAAAAGAATTAAAGTTCACGGGGATTCAGAGTTAATCATTAGGCAAGTCAATGGAGAGTATAACGCTCATCATCCCAGACTTCGGGCCTATCAGAACGATGTCGTGGACCTTTTGGAAACTTTTGAAGAGTCCCAATTGATTTTTTTCCCAAGAAAGAAAAACATTGCGGCCCATAGCTTAGCCTACGCAGCTAGAACATGCTTAACGCCACATAAAACCAAAGACTGCACAACTCAGATAAAATTCAGACCATCTGTGCCTGATAATGAGAAATATTGGCAGGTGTTTGATAATGACAAACAAATAGAATACTTCATGCAATTCAAAAATGAATTCGAGCTAAACAGTTCGGACTCAGACTATGAAACAGACTGCAAGGAAGAAAATTTTCTTGATGAAGAAGAACCGTCTCCCAAAATTGCTAATATAAATATGTTGTCAAGAAAACTTAAAAGCGAAACAGAAATGAATGTAGAATCCAGAACAGAGGAGTTAGAAACTCTTCATTCTAAAGATGAAAGTTTGCCTAAAGGTCTGGCTCCTTTAGAAGAGTTGTTCGATTTTAATGATGTGGCAAATAAACCAAAACTAGAACCGTTAGAGACTGAGGTAGAAGAGTGCAATATAGGCAATCAACTTAAACCTATGATGATTAAATTGTCTAATACTTTACCAGCTCACATTAAACTTAAATACATTGAGCTTTTTAAAGATTTTTTCGATGTTTTTTCCTGGAGTTACGAAGATCTTAAAACCTATGAGAGTAAAATAATACAACACAAAATTCCACTCAAGGAGAACCAAAAACCGTTCAAACAGAAACTGCGCAGAGTAAACCTTGTCCAGTTACCATTGGTTCAGAAGGAGATCATGAAAATGCATGATGCTGGTATTATTGTCCCTGTTAGATATTATGAATGGGTATCTAATCTGGTGTCTGTTAGGAAGAAAACTGGAGAAATCAGGCTTTGTATAGACTTTAAAGACTTAAACAAAGCTTCATTAAAGGACAACTACCCTTTTTCCAGATGGATCATATTTTACAAAAGGTGGTAGGGTCTAAAAGAATTTCTTTGCTGGATGGCTATTCAGGGTATAATCAGATCTTAGGTCACCCTGTTGATCAATTAAAGACAACCTTTACTACACCATGGGGCAATTTCATGTATGTGAAAATTCCTTTTGGTCTAATGAATGATAGAGCAACTTTCCAAAGAGCCATGGACATAGCTTTCTTGGAAGAACTGGGCTACTTCATCATTATCTATCTCGATGATGTTACTGTATTTTCAAAAACAGATGAAGAGCATTTAGAACATTTAAGAATTTTTTTTGAGAAATGCAGAAAGTTTGGGATATCTTTAAACCCTAAGAAGACACTATTTGGTCTCCAAGAAGGTAAAATTCTTGGACACATTATTTCGGAAGAGGGTATAAAGATAGATCCAAAGAGGATTGAGGCCATATTGCAAATCTCTCATCCTCGAAACATCAAAGAGTTGCAGTCTTTCATTGGAAAGATCAAATTTTTGAGAAGGTTCATCCCCAACTTGGCTAAACTCCTTAGGAATATCACAAACATATTGAAGAAGGAGCAAGGGGTAAAATGGACCTTGGAAGCAAGGAAGTCCTTTGAGTTGGTGAAACAAGCATTAACCAAAACACCGGTTCTAATAAGTCCTGATTTTTCAAAATATTTTTATATCTTTTCATTTGCATCGGAGCATACCATAGCTATTGTCCTTTTATAGAAAAATCCACAAGGAGAAGAGCAACCTATTGCATTTTTTAGCAAGACATTGAGGGATGCCCCTTTGAAGTATAACATTATGGAGAAGCAAGCTTTTGCTTTGGTTAAAGCTTTGAAAGACTTCAGAGTATACATCCTTCACTCACACATCATTGCCTTTGTCCCAAACTCAGTTGTTAAAGACATTCTAACACATGACCCAGTTGTTAAACCCACTAAACTAATCAAAGGCAAAGGTCTGGCTAGATTAATGGTTGAATCCAAATTTTAAGTTCTTGATATTAATATGATTAATGCTTTGGATGACCAAGAAGAATTCTCAACTCCTATAGTTGAAGATCATTTTATGAATTCTCCTTGGTATGCTGATATTATTTATGTTTTGCTTAAATTGAATACACCCCCTGGTTTGACAAAAACAAAGGCAAGATTCCTTAAATTGAAAGCTGTAAACTATTGCATTATAGATAGATGTCTTTATTGGAAAAATGCATGTGGTATATTGCTTAAATGTTTGCCTGAGTTTGATGCAGAGAAGGTTAAGCACGAGTTCCATGAAGGAGAGTGTGGAGGCCATTTGTACTAGAAGACAACAGCCAACAAAATTTTGAGGGTTGGTTTCTATTGGCCTACTCTTTTTCCTGATATCCACAAGATGATCATTGCCTGTCATAAATGTCAACGTTTTGAAGGCAAAAGAAAACTCCTACCCCTACCTCTGCATCCAATTACTGTTGAATCTCCATTTCAACAGTGGGGACTTGACTTCCTAGGAGAAATCCATCCCTCATCTTCTGCCCAACATAGATGGATTCTCACTGCCACAGACTATTTCACTAAGTTGATAGAAGCCATACCTTGTAGGCAGGCCAATGATTCAGTTATTATAAAATTCATGGAGACTAATATTCTCTCCAGATTTGGCTGTCCTACCAAGATCATCACTGATAATGCAGCAACATTTGGATCAAAGAAGATGGTTAAGTTCTGTCATATATATCAGATAACTTTGAGGCATTCCACGGCCTATTACCCTCAAGGTAATGGACTTGAAGAGTCCTCAAACAAAATTCTAGTGAACATAATCAAGAAATTGTTGGAGGATAACAAAAAGTCTTGGCACACAAAGCTTGTTCATGCACTTTGGGCTGATAGATTGACTTTGAAGAAATCTATCGGCATGTCACCTTTTCAGCTTGTGTATGGTACTGATGCAATTTTTCCAAATAGCCTTGGTATACCAATGATGAAGTTGATTCAAGAGTTGCAAACTGAAGATAATGACATGATCAGAAGAATAAATCAGACCATTCATCTTCAGCAAACCAGAGAGGAAGTTTATAACAAAGCATTGCAGAAACAGGACAACATTAAAAAGCTTTTTGACAAGAGAACAAAGGCCAGTAATTTCAAGATTGGAGACAAAGTTTTAAAATGGGACTCAAGGAGGGAAGACAAGGGAAAGCATGGAAAATTTGACAACCTATGGCTTGGCCCTTATTCAATTCATTCAGTTGTTGGTAACAATTCTGTTAGTATGAATCTTTCGTCGTAAAAGATCACTTTAGCTATGCATAAAAAATAGCCCTAACATCGATTATGGTTGCAAAATACCTTTAAGATTGCTGCACAAATTCAGATCTAAGCACAAAAGATATTAAGCAGATAAAAAATAACATAGCTCCATAGATCCAATGAACAAGACAAGAAGAATGTATATGAAAGAATTTGTATTATGTTAAAGAATGGGGCACCTGTGAGGAAAACAAGAAATGTGTTTTCTGGTTCTCCTCAGTGGGATGGGTTCTTGGAAGTCCTCAGTGTTTCAGATCTAGAATTTCTCTCTCTTATGGGTGTAGAACAAAAAACATAGAACTCAATGGGAGGTCATAGAACAAAATGGAAAATGGTGACCAAGAATAGATCCAGAGTGATCTAATGCAATGAAGGTGGTTAATGAATGGGGAAAACCCCCCTATTTATAACAAAATATTGGGGCGGTCTAGAACTCGGTGCATGAATAAAATATTATTAATCGAATTCTAGAAGCACCTTTTAGGAATATTTTATTATATTTGTTGGAGGAAAAAGGATTCTTGACTTGGGTCAATTCCTTTATTTATAAATAATAAATAAATAAATGATTTATTTATCATTTTAAGGGAATGATGGGAATATAATTAAATAAATAATGGTTTATTTAATTATTTATGTATGATTTAGTCAAATTTAACTAAGAATATTATTTAAATAACTTGTTCTTAGGAAATAATTAAATAAATAAGGATTTATTTAATTAATTTCCTTGTTTTTGGTTAAATATGACTAAGTTATTTTATATGGTGAAAGCAATTTTACTTAGGGTAAAATTGGTCTTACATGGTGTACTTGGGTTCATCTAATAATAATAGGTTAGATGACCAAAAAAATGGTGTAACAGATTGCCCCCCAACGTACGAGTGTTAGGAGAAAATCGTATGACCGAAGTACGTTGTAAGAACTCAATCACTAAATATCGAAAGGGAAGTGAGAGAGAGAAGTGTAATGTTGTCTGATGTGTTAAAGGACTAGACCCTGAGGAGATGAGACTTACAGGTGCAACAAGTCTCTATGAAGTGGTACCTGTGCTAGAGGCGGCGGGGGAGGCATAGTTATGCCCACCGAGACAAAGTACAAATAATAAGGCGCCCGAAAAACCACGGAACACAATAAGTACAAAGAATAAGGCGCCTGGAAAACTACGGAACACAAGAATGAAGCATGCGATGGCCGAAACATGAGCCAGATAAATAACATGATGGATCCCACATACATGCGATGCCTGGAATAATATTCAGGACTTATACAATAATATGGTAGGACGTGAGATAAAAATATACCCAAATTCCCCCTACACGTGGGGAAGGGCTCGCAACAGGTGACTGATACATGCAAATCGAAGAAGCGCCGCAAGCTGTGTAGGCTGATATCATCAAATGGGAGGAGCTGCATCAGGGGCGGAAATGAAGTCATCCGAGCATGTGGGGGGCTACCTGCAGGGCCACCCCCTCATGAGGGTTGAGACATCTCACACATCCCCGGGAATCACCAATAGCTGCTACTGCATCACTGGACGATCAAGTGTATAGATCACGATCATTCTGATAGGAGCTCGAACCAAGGTACACTACCCCCTAGACCTAGCTTCTGGAATAAATGAGCTGATGTCGACAAAAGGAGGTCCGCCATAGGTGAGGCAATACGGGAACCCTAGCTAAGGCACGGGGGCAATAGTAGAGCGAAAACCAAGTAGACACTGATGATGAGAATGGAATGAGAGGAATGGAGGAGTGGTTGGATGACTTCCCTTGTTAGAGCATCAAGTGGATGAATGGCTTGGCAGCGACGGACACAATTTCGTGAGGGATAGTGGACAGGGGTACTGAAGGCCATAATGTGTGACATGAGAGAGGGACCAAGCAGGAAAGGATGGAGGACTAGGGTGGGGTACCAAGGGACTCGGGGTAGACTCCATGAATGTGCGGGTGACTTGATGCGGATTCTCCAAATAAGGGCGACTCGATGGTGCTGCCTCATAAAACGGGTCCAATGGGGAACTGTAAAAGCATGAGTACAATAGGGTAACTAATGATGAAAATCAACACGAATGGAGACGAGTAAGGAGGCAAAGTGGTGCTCCAAGTACAAGTGTCGTAAGTGAAGAAATTCGATTTTGAGAAGAGGTGAATAGACCTTCATAGACAAAATGTGTCCTGGTGAAGTATCAAAACATAAAAAACTGACAGATACCCATTTGAGTGCTCGGTGAGAGCTTTCCAATGGTGCAGACGGTGTGTCAAACGGGGCTACGGTTTGGTCGCAGCGGGTGAAAGAAAAAACAGGGGTTTTCTTCTAATAGGGTGTTTTCCTTCCAAAATCATTCATTTTCTTGTGTAGATGTGGTGAATGTGGAGAGGAGAGAAGGCCCTAAATCTTGCGGTGATCGTAGCAGACAAACCGACCGTTGGAATTGTGATCTGTCAATTGGAGGTAAGAGGCCTAATCTTAAGCTTTGTTTTTGATGGATTCAAGTTGTAGATTAGGGCTTTAAATCTCAGTAAGTGCCCCGACTGCATCCTTACGGTTGGGTCGCACTTTTTGGGGCAAAAGCTGCGACCTGGGACGCAGGTTTTAGCCTGAAAAGTGCGACCTGGCCCAAGTTTGGCCTAAAATGTGCGACCTGTGAGATGTGGGGGTTTTAGTGCTATTATGGGCTGAGATTCTGTTTTGATGTAAGTTAAATCAGTTTTGTTGATCTGGAGGCTGACAAAAATGATGGTTTTGTGCAGATATGGCAGATCTATGGATCCAGTGGAGAGAGAGAGACTTAGGTAAATTACGGACGAAGATCCAGGCAGATCAGGGTGTCCGTCGTGCGTTGGCTAGGTATGGGATTCTGAAGTTTTTGGAGAACCCTTTGATGAGGGGTAGGTGAGCCCTTGTTGGCCTGTAATATCAGTTATTGGGATCCAGATCAGGAGGAATTTGTAGTGCATGGGCACAGGATCGAGCTGACAGTACAGGATTTGTATTTCTTGACTGGTCTCCCACCATTAGGGATGGTGGGAAGTACACAGCTAGTGTTACCACATGGGCATAACATTATGGAGTTTGTTGAGTGACATTTTCTACCGGGTGTCCAAGTCAAAGGGACTTGGATATCCATTGGTGATCTTGAGAGGTTGGAGACTCGGGTGGTGGCCGTAGCAGTGTTGCGGATCTTGGGTAGCTAGGCATTCCATCACATCACTGGAGGGCAGATGATGATCGTGGAGAGTGTGCTGAGTGGGACCTACTATGGGTGGGCCCAGATGATGTTGGTGTCGGTGAAACGACAGTTGTCGCTATGCAAGCGGCAAGTGAATCATGATTGCGCCTATGGGACGATGTTGTGTTCGTTCTTCTTTGAGAAGATCCTGACCTTACGACCTCGTGTACATTTGCCTAATGGAGGTCTGAGAGAGCCCCAGATGTGTCGGTGGGGACGACTACAGTGTAGAGGAGGGGGAGGGGCAGTCGGACGGGTGTTTTGACCAGAGTTCTTCATGCATTGGGATCAGATGCCATTATACATAGACGACTATCCCTATAGTGGGATGAGTTATTGGGGAGATCCGGACTTGCCGCTTCCGCCTGGGCGAGTGTGGGGGCCCGATGGTAAGTGACAAGCAACTAATCTGTTATGTTTATTTTAGAGTCTTGGGACTAGTCTATATGGGGCTAATCGTGATGTTTTTTGTGGAATGCAGATATAGCTCCGGTAAAACTGGCTGGATATATGGGACGACCTGCGGCGACAGGAGCTACAGTTGCAAGTGGTTCAAGGACGGCGCATAGCGAGGATATGGCTGCTCTGGTGGAGGACATTCGTCGCAGATGTGAAGGGCTGCTGATCGGTGTATCGGAGCGTGGTTGGCAGGATTTAGACGACTAGTACATAGAGTTATGTATTGGGCTACCCTCGGAGTGGCGAGGGATCATGCGATGCATGGCGATGGGCGGTCAGGCTGTGCATGATCTACGAGCGGTGAGATCAGAGCCATTGGCTCGGGATCCTCCAGAGAGTGATTAGATGTAGGGCAGGGGGTGCCCCCCAGTGTCTATGTAGGGGCGAGTGGTGCCCCCCATTTTTGTAGTTTTATTATTGTAACATGCTATGGGCATGTCGTATGTTTCAGAGTAGATGGACTCTAAAAATCATGATATATAATATATATGATGCATATGCATTTGATGGGTGGTGTTCAATGTTATTGTGTTGTGTGTGATAACTGCCAGTCTAGAATATGATTTGTAATTTGATCTACGTAGTGATTTTGATCTCGTGGTATGTGGTGAAATGTAATGAATCTAAATTCACGTATCAAAAGTTTCACTCGTAAATATTGTCTAAACAGGAGGGGGTTATGCACACAATAGACATCGTTAAGTTGTAGGACAACAAGCAGGGAATCTAAATGAACATGTAGATGGAGGATGCAGTGAGAAAGGGCATCGGTTAAGAGACCATGAACTGCATCATATTCGACCTGATTATTGGTGGTCGTACCAATGCAGACTCCATTTGCAAGGACCAGGGTATGCAAGGGGGTAAAGATGGCCCATGCTGCGGAAGCGAGATGACGGGAATAGCGACTTGCTCCATCGGCATAGCCCAGATGAGGTCCGGACGAAAGGGACAATGTCATAGTATCATAAGTCAGGAAAGGGGAAGGATGAGACAAAGGAGGGCAGCGTGAGTAGAGGATAGACCTCCAATGACGGCTACGGGAGGGAGCAGTTCGGGTAGGAAGTCTAGGACTCATGGGTCGACGAGAAGGAGAGGAAGGAGGACGATGGGAGGGAGGGCGGGTACTCAGGCTGCAACGAACATTGAAGATACAGATGGAATGATAGTGATGAGGAGAGGGAATGGTAGGGTCACAACGACCAGACGATGCTGCAAAGGTACCGAAATCATCAGTATGGGAAGAGAGGCATAGATACGGGTCATCACGGGGAATGAGAGAAGATCAAGTAAAAAGATGGTCAAAAGATGAGGAACCCGTGTCTGGAGGAGAATCAAGCAGAATAGGTAGAGTGGGTTCAGAAGGAATGTACTCCGGGGAACGCGCGGATGATGATAGGTATAGAAGAGGAGCAGCGGGGTCGGACATTTCAACATCAGGGGGAGGAATTTCAATGGTAGCAGCGGGATCCTCAAGTAGACTAGATGCATACTGAGCAAGGATGGGAGAGGCGGATTGATTTTGTTCAACCTCGTACTCGCGGATGACCTCTAAAGAGGCTCGGTAATGGGTGAGGTGAGGACAATGGTGAGAATAATGGCCATGAACACCACACAGAGCACAGGGTTTGTTGGTGCGGAGAGTCTTCGGGTTCTTGGCTACGGATGAGGAGGAAACATAGGTTCTAGGGATCGTAGATTCAGGGAACGCGACTTTAACCATGGGTTGGATACGGGGCAACTCAGGACAAGTATGGGTGGGATGATCGATACCATCACACAAGGCGCAAGGCTTGGTGGGTGGGGGCGGGGTAGGTTCAGGAGTGGTGGCCTTGTCATTGGATGCCCCCTTGCGAGTTTTTCTTTTCTTGCCAGTAGCTGTCGCAGTATGAGGAGGGTTCTGCGGAGGGGCTAGGGGCACTGTGGTGGTGGAAGGAGCGAAGGGAATCGGTTGCACCAGTGTCACGACTATGTATGGTTTGGGGTGGCTTGGTGGGGTCTTGGCTGGAGGAGTAAGATACCATATTGGGATTCCCAAGGTTAAATTAGGTAGGGAAAGGGTGGCCATGAGGGGGACCGAATAGATGCCGGGGGGTGGGCCAATGAACGGTATTTGACCGGCGGGGTAATGACCAGGGGGGACGGCTCCCATATGGTGGAGAATTAAGGGAACGGACTCAGGGGGGTAGGGAGGTGCCATAGGGTGATGGGAAGGGTCAGGTGAAGAAGGATCGGTTGACTGAAGCGAAGGGCTAGGAGCAGGAGGCGGTGGGCGAGATGGAGGTTGCTGACTAGCCGTAGCAGGCTGCGGAAGACCAGCCTGAGACGATTTCATCATGCAAACATTTGCTGAGTTGGGGTCAGAGACCGGAGGAGGGGGAGGACCAGGAAAAGTTCCAAGCAAAGAGGAGTCTTTTTATACGCCAGGGGAAACACTGGTCAAGGAATCAACCGTTGGTTTATTGGTGATAGTAGAGATGGTGGACTTAGTGGAGGTCTAAGATTTTGGTTCATGGTAGGTTAATTGGTCAATGGTGACAATATTTCCATTATGGGGGAAGAACATCTTGCGGTGGACTGCGAATGGGATGACAGACATGGCATAGGTGTAACTACACCCCAAAAGGATGTTATAGTCAAGAGGGGCGTCAATGACTTCAACGTCGACACAAACAGTCTTGCCGGCAAGGGTAATGGGACAGTTACGGAATAGGCCAATGGGTTGGGAGGCATGACCATCCCACGCATGAAGGGTGATGGTGGAAGGGGCCAGTTTAGGGGATCCGAGTTGTTTCCAAACCGAAGCGGACATTACGCAGGTAGATGCCCCCTCATCAATAATATACCGAGCAACATTGGCGTTTTGGATCTTGAATGGGATTTGGAAAGCAATCGAAGGAGGAAGAGGGGGATGTTCTGACTGACGGGCGTCGAAAACAATCAATTGGTCATTAGCAAGATCTACAGCACCCATGGAATATAGTAGAGCCCTCTTTTGAGAAGGACACAACTGGAGGAGTTCCAGTGTTGAAATGGTAGCAGGAGATTGGGCCAGATCATCTACTATGCTGTATGAATGGGGAGCCCGACCAGAGGCAGCATTTCGGCATAATGGTCCCTTAGGAGGCTTGGGATGAACCTCGGCTTTGGGCAGAGGGAGTTGCAAGGGACCATTGGGTGTCGATAGAGGCTCTGTAGGACCTGACGATGGAGACTCAGAGACAGGCGGAACAGGAGGTGTGGAATACTGACGGGACCGAGTTTGAAGGTTGAGGTCGACAGTGAGAGGTGGGTCAGAAGCCATCATGAGAATCTGGTAATCAGAGAAACCCAAAGGGGAAGGGTGAGTGGTTACCAGGGTGTGAGGTGGTTGAGTGGCCACGAATCCTTGTTGCGGGAAAGGATCGGTAAACACAGAAGGTTGAGAAGTAACGGGGGTGGGAGGAGCAGTAGGGGAGGAGTGATGTCCCCGTACGGTGGCCTGAGAATCCCAAAGTTGCCGCATTTGTGGTAATAAGGGACAATCATGAGTGTAGTGACCATAAACACCACAACACGAACATGGCTTATTGGTGTGGAGTGGCCTGTCCGGCTTGGGCTGAGAGCCCTGTGGCTGGTTGGCAGTGGTAGAGTCTATATTGGAAGGATTGGGTCCACGATTGCCCGAAGCGGATTAATTGCCCCTTCTCCTTCTTTGAGAAGGAGGAACGTTAGGTGCACCCTGTTGTGCAAATACTTGCCCTGGGGGGGGGAGTAAGTGCGGTTGTGGGGGTGGAAAAGGCAATGGAGTGGAAGGTCCAAATGCTGGAGAAGCGGGGACATTAGGTTGCGGATATGGATAAGGGGTAGGGGGGGCAGCAGTAAGGTAAGCAGGAGGTTGGGAAAAAGAAGGAGGCATGTTGTAGCCTGAATACATGCTACTAGGAGGGGAGAAAACGCCGGAGGGGCTGGCCCCTGGAGGAAAACCATGGCTCGGAAGAGGTTGGGCGGAAGTATGTGACAGGGCTCCAACGATACCGTCGGCAGAGTGAGATGCCCCCGAGGCATTAGGGCCATCGAGTTTGGGAAGGTCAGGGAGGACGGTATAAACATAACCAGATTGGGCGTAGATAAGGTCATACTTCAAGGCTATTTGGAGGGCGGCTTCTTCGGTTTGGGGAAAATGGGATGCGACATCTTTTCCAATGGGAGGTAAGAGGGAGTAAAGGAACCAGTCCATGTAAACCCGATCTTCAAAGCGGGGAGCATGGCACAAGCTCCGTCTTCGCCGCCATTCCTGGACATGAGCAGAAAGGCGAGTCAAAGAGGATTGATGGAATGAGGTTAAAAGCTCGGTACCAGTGTCATATCGGAGGGGAAGCTGGAAGTAGGATAAAAATGCTTGGGCAATGGTCGCAAAAGTGGTATGGGAGGAGGTGGCCTGTTCAACATACCATTTAGAAGCGTCACCTGTAAGCGTGTGTTGGAATAATCTAAGACAGATGGAGTCATTGGTGAAGGAATTAGAGGAGCACCACATGTGGAAAGATCGGATATGGTTAGAGGGATCTTCGCTAGCAAGGCCTTCGAACTTGGGAATGTCAGAGGGGAGCTTGGTTGGCATAGCAGGCCAACTCACATCGTGGCGAATGGGATCATTAATCAGCTAATTGAAGTCAGGGAGACTAAGGCCAGCCATATAAGGGAGTAATGGGGCAATCGAGGTAGGTCCCATAGTGGTTCCACTGGAAATGGACCCGACGGTAGAACTGGGGTTAGGGCTAGGTCCGGAACTAGGCATGGTGAAGGGAAAAGAGGGGGAACCAGAAGTAGGGGGAGAACCCGAAGAATCAGAAGAGGAGTCGGAGTGCGGACTCAGGGGAAGACTGACTCGATGACGACGGGAAGGAGGAAGTCGTCCAAGCGGAAACTGAGGATGAAGGCCAAGAAGTCTCTGGGTGCGGCGCCTTGGGGGCGCAATGATGACAGGAAGAAGATAAACCGACGAGGGAAGGAGGGGACAAAATCAAGTGAGGTCAAGGGTAGAGGGGTGCAGTGACAATTGATTTTAAAGTATTTTCCAGGCAGTGTTAACCAGGCTCTTCTTCGTTTAGGGTCAGTGTGTGGCGTGCGTTAATTTTAATTATTTAAACCCAGACGTTTTGAGAGTAAAAGAAAAAGTGTGCTGCGTAATGGAAAATAAATCTGCAATAAATAAGACTGAAAGAAAAAAAAATTAACAACTAATAATGCAGCAATCTAACCCAAAAAGGCGGGTCTCTCAAAACTAGTCTACAAGAGGGAAAAAACCAGGCAAAGCACGCTAAAAGATGCCAATAGATCTAAGGTCCGGAGGGACTGGGATCCAAAGGGTGAATTTGCTGAAAAGTGGTGCAGAGAACAGCAAAGAGGCAGAGGCAAGATTGCTGCTAAAAAGGAGGAGATCAACTAAAGATAGGAAAGACAAGGTAGTGGCCTTAGAAATGAACCCAAAAAAAACGATATGAGATGGTTTTGAGAGCGAGAAGAGCTTATCTAAAGGGATTTGAAAAGGAGGTATCAGATCTGAGAAAAAGAGGGCTGAAACTCGGGAAATTCAGACTTCTGAAACAGTAAAGACTCGTCCACAAAAAGTGGAGGGTACTAGAGCCCTAAGGGGCAAGATTCCCTCTTAGGTGAGTGAAGCAAATCAGAAACAGGTCCAAACAGGCAGGGACAGAGGCTGGAAAACCCTGACAGAAGCTTCAGAAAAACCCAGAAAAAGTGCTAAAAAATTTGCAGAAAAAGTGCAGGTCGCAGGTTCTGACCTGTTTTCAGTCCAGGTCGCAGGTTTGGGGCAGAAAAGTGCATCCTGAGGCTCAGGTCGCACTTTTTGGGCCAATAAATGCGACCTGCAAATCCGTTTGTCTCGGCGGCAGATTTCAGAAAAATTTTGTCGTCTCAGCTGCGGCTGATGTCTGTCACCTGCGCAATAAGGCAAGAAACACACAGAAGTTAAAAATTTGACTGTTTAAATGGTTTTAGGGGTGAAAATCACCATAAAAATAGGAAAAACAAAAAATGGAAGAGAAAACCTAGGGTCTGAAATAGATGGATATGTAGGAATAGATAAAACGACAGTGGTTGCAAAAGAAAACCCGTGTGGAGTCGCCAATTGTTAGTATGAATCATTCGTCGTAAAAGATCACTTTAGCTATGCATAAAAAATAGCCCTAACATCGATTATGGCTGCAAAATACCTTTAATATTGCTGCACACATACAGATCTAAGCACAAAAGATATTAAGCGGATAAAAAATAACATAGCTCCATAGATCCAATGAACAAGACAAGAAGAATGTATATGAAATAATTTTGTATTATGTTAAGGAATGGGGCACCTGTGAGGAAAACAAGAAAGGTGTTTTCCGGTTCTCCTCAGTGGGATGGGTTCTTGGAAGTCCTCAGTGTTTCAGATCTAGCATTTCTCTCTCTTATGGGTGTAGAACAAAAAACATAGAACTCAATGGGAGTTCATAGAACAAAATGGAAAATGGTGACCAAGAATAGATCCAGAGTGATCTAATGCAATTAAGGTGGTTAATGAATGGGGAAAACCCCCCTATTTATAACAAAATATTGGGGCGGTCTAGAACTCGGTGCATGAATAAAATATTATTAATTGAATTCTAGAAGCACCTTTTAGGAATATTTTATTATATTTGTTGGAGGGAAAAGGATTCTTGACTTGGGTCAATTCTTTTATTTATAAATAATAAATAAATAAATGATTTATTTATCATTTTAGGGAAATGATGGGAATATAATTAAATAAATAATGGTTTATTTAATTATTTATGTATGATTTAGTCAAATTTAACTAAGAATATTATTTAAATAATGATTTAAATAACTTGTTCTTAGGAAATAATTAAATAAATAAGGATTTATTTAATTAATTTCCTTGTTTTGGGTTAAATATGACCAAATAAGTTATTTTATATGGTGAAAGCAATTTTAATTAGGGTAAAATTGGTCTTACATGGTGTACTTGGGTTCATCTAATAATAATAGGTTAGATGACCAAAAAAATGGTGTAACAAATGCATTTTTCTTGCAAGAGTTGAATGGAGCAGAATTGTTTGGAGGTCCTGTCAATCGCAGGATGCTCAAGCATTACTTCTCTTGATCCATGAAATGTTTCGAAGCCTTTTTATCTTTTTTCCACTATAAATATCTCATCCACCATTGGATTTCAAAGTTAGAAAAATCAAAAATACAAAAACAAGGAAAAGAGAAAAGAGGGCAGATTGTGAAAAACAAGAAAGGTATGGCCCCATACAAAAAAAGAGAGAAACAAATCTGAAAGTGTGCAAGCTTAAATGCTACTCCTACTAAACACACTTCTAGTTAGTCAAACACCCTAATCTTGACTAATTAGCTTTTGAATTTACTGCTGATAGGATAGTGAAATTGATTTGCCAAACTGTTTAATCTTGGCTTATCAGTAGGTAGATTAGGATAGAAATGAAAGGTTCAAACATGCTTAAAATCTAAACCAGAAAACAAGAAAAACAAAGTTGTAAAAGAGTGAAGGAAGTGCTTCAATTTTCAGGTCTTAAGCCTTCCATTTTGATTTAATTTTTCTGCAAAATAAATGTCTATGTGCAGCTTGTTTCATGCCATAGATCAGCATCAAGTTAGACTGTTTAAACCTGACTTGAATGCTTTTAAATTTCTGTTGTAGAAGTTAGAGAATAAAATCTGTTGGACAGTTTAATCCCAACAGATAGTAGAATAGGTAGAGAAGCATCTGAACTCAACTGTTTAATCTGAGTTCAGGGAGAAATAAGGAGTAGAAATAGATTAGATTTCCTACTTTCAAAAGAATAAAATGTTGTAAATGGAGTTTGCCAATCCAAGCACTCTAAATGAAGATAAAATGTTAGATCAGTAGGATTAGGTAGGTAGAAAGCTTGTAGATGAAAGATCCATGGTTTTTATAGCTGCTAATATATTTGTAGAGCAAGATCATTCCAGCAAAGGAAGAGCAGCATTATGGATCAGGCACAGGTCAGCCTCCCAGAGAATGAAAGTCTGAAGTTCTTGATGCCTTCAAGAAGGCACCATCCCCAAGTGGAGCCACTGTTAGCCACCTATAATATTTGTTATACCAAAAGGTGGCTAAGACTTTTTTGAGCCTCCAAGGAACAAATTTTATCACTAAAAATTGTTGGCTCTTGAAGACTTTTTAGGCCTCATGCCTATATCCCAAATCTTCTTTGTTGTTCCCATTTTCATACTCAGAAATTCTGCTGAAATCATGAGAAGAAACTACTGCAAAATCATCATTTTTTTCCTTTTCCCTTCTTTCAAAATTGACCTTCATTTGCTCCCTTTTTCCCACGAATTTCCTCTATTATTCATGTTTTCCTTTCTGCCCTTCATGAAAACCCCCTTTCCATAGTTAAAAAATCACTTTTTAACTATTTTGGAACACCCATTTCCATTTAAAAAACCATGAAAATTCATAAAAAAATACAAGTCTTTACTATGGACTTAAGCCCCTTTGGGCTAAGTCCTAAACCACTTTCCCCACATGCCCTTTCCCCGGAACCAGGTGCTAGTCCCATTGGCGCTTATCGACATCGGAGTAAATCAAATAAACGCATATATTTCGTTACACAAAAGCTTCGATGTGATCGGCTCCCTTTTGATATAACTCCAGGTCTCATGTTTCTTTTGAAAAACCAAGTGTTAAAGACCCCGAGCGCTAATCGCATCGGAAAGAAACAAGTGTGCAAGTCTTAAACCATGTTCCCAAAACTCCGATTGCGATTAGCCTTTGTATCTAAAACCCACGACTACATTATTTTCCATATAACCATAAAGCCCGCCTTAGGTGCTTAAACCCCTATATATTTCACTCCCCATCGTTATTTTTTCTTTGTGAAAACCCAAAACCCACTTATCCAAAATTTTAACTTAAAAACTTAAAGTCACATGTTGAAATATTTCAATGGGTAGATTAAGAATACCGATCGCGCAATCGCAATCAGAGAAATCTAATGGGTTAATCGAAAAGATCGCATCCAAAGTCCCGATGCGATTGGGTCTTATATGTTAAAGTTTTCCCCCGCCTCTGTTTCATATGACTTTCCCCGGGACCGAGAGTTAAAAGTCCCAAGGCGCTTATCACATCGCAAATGTTTTAACGAGTTAATCGAAGACTAGTATCCGATTTCTGATTGTGGTTGGCCCTTGTTTCAAATATGCCCCAGGCATATTATCCTCCATATAGTTAAAGGCCCCGCAGTTAGGCGCCTATTCAATTTATGCACATTTTCCGCCCCCGAAGCCGAAAAACCTTTGTTCTATTTCAAACATTTGTTTTTTCATGTATTATAAATTTTTTCTCCCGGTTCATCTCTGTCGTCGATCGACAGCCGATCAAACGGCCAGCGCTCCATCGCATCGGAGTCTCCAATCGCATCGCAAAAGTTTAATCGCATATGTTTTTTTTGCTTCCCCGATCGACCTCTCCCCGATTTATTACCCACCGTCGATCTAATCTATATATCGACGGCCTGTGCTCCATCGCATCGCTTATTCCAATCGCATACATTTTTTTTTCCTCCGACCGCTGTTCCTCCGATTCGCTCCCCGCCGTTGATCTGGTCCTCAGATCCAACGGCCATCGCCTAATCGCTTCTACCTTCCTGATCACGCAATCGCATCGGAGATTTTCATTGCACCCTTTTCCTCCTCACGCCAATTGCAAGCTCCCGATTAGATCTAGACCATCCACGTGTCCAGATCCAACGGCTACGCTCCTTCCCCGCCATCTGAAGCAGTTTAAACCTAATTCCACAGGATTTCATAATGTTTGTTTGTTTTTCAGGTTCTGAAAGGTTTTTTCCATATTACAAAGGGAAAAAAAAGCCAAAGGCCCAGATCTTTCGGCCTCTGGTTATCAAAGGGAAAACAACTAAAAAAGGAGCTCTACTCCATGTTTATGCAACGCTCCATGGGCGCTGATACCATAAAGAGTCCTGCGCGGCCCTGCACATCGACAAGACACTGTATTAAAAACGCAGATTAAAGAGTATAAGTATTGAAGAACAGAGCGCAGTAGAGAAGGAGATTAAAGACAAATTTGGGGAATTACAGCTAAGAATGATTATCAAAAGCCCAATTCCCTGGATTAAAACACCATTAAAGAGAATTATAAGTGTTTAAAAGGCAGAAAAGACCTCCACTGCTATATTTGAGGCAAATTGATTCCTCAGCTACCACAAAGCCACCTGTTGCCTCAAACCTTTCAAACAGAGGCCGAAGTTATTGTTTTAAATCAGATATTTGTCTCAAGCACAGCCAGAGATTTCTTCTGCAAAGAACTTAATTAATAAAATATCTGCAGAGTTACTCCACATAGCACGCAGAGCCTCAAAGTCAAATAAGGCTCCCACCAAGTTTAAATTCATAATTGTAAAACATTAATACATTAGTCCACCTGTACACTTCTCCATCGAGCCCCTCAAAAGGCCGGGAAGTCATTTAATCTGTAGTATGATCTTTGAGATCTTTTGTTAGTTCTCACCTCCTCATTCTTCTATAAATACCTCAGTAGAAAATGAGCAACTGTTGGTTGAATGCGTTGTTGAGCATTGTTATGTAATTGAGCTTGAAACTTATGATTGTAAATATTATTCACTGGCCCTTGAAGCTTTGTTTGTAATAGATAAGTTAGGATGAATAGTGAAGATGATTGCTGAGCTGAAACACTGGACTTGAAGACTGTAACTGGTTTGACATCAATAACAAGTTGTTTCTTGGGATCCTGGTCTATATTACTGGTGAAGTGCCCTTTCTTTGTTATTTGTTTTCCCTTCTAAGTATGCCATATTGTTCACTACTTCTCTGATAAAGAACAACATTTACAGAGTTAGGATTTATTGTTTAGCAGTTCCCTTCTCTAACTGAAAATATTTATCTTAATGTTTTCCTCTTATTTGTTTATTCAAGAATGATTTAGTATAGTTCAAGCAGTTAGGAATGTTGGATTTCCCTCATCCTACTGTTTGCTTTAAACATTGTTCTTGAAATTTATTTTCCTTATTTTCTTATTAAACTTAGACTAGAAAGCGATGGTTTTCCCTATTTCTAGCTTCTATTCTCCAAAGGCAGATTCTGAAAGTTTCCCTTAGTGTTGGTTGAAAGCAGACTAGGTTTAAAAGTACTTTATCTGATCTTAAGTTTCACTTTGTTTTATCTTATGTGTTTTCATACTTTCTGAAGGTAATTATGTGGATTACTGGATTGTTTGTCAATTAAGCTGCTTTAATACAAACTTGCCCAAGAAGTCAATGGTTATCCCTGCACTTGGTTGGTTTTAAATAGTTACTTAAGAGGCTTTTTATTGTTCGGACTGACTATAAATCCCTTTTGAAATTATTATCAGTTTCCACCACTCCAACACTTTATTTTTTCCATCCCATCATTTCAATCTCAATGATCTTGTGACATATATGACTTGCCCCTTGGATCACTCTTGATGTTGGTGTTCAATTAAATCCCTGTTATGACTCCATAGACCAATGGACTAAAAACCAGCGTTATATCTATCTTTTAACCTAGCTATTCTATCCACTTGCAACTTCTCACCTTTGAAACTTTTTTCACTTAGAACTTTCCCCTCAAAACAGTTTTCATGCTCAACCATCCAAAAAAAAACAAAACCCTTGGCCTTAATAACTAGCCTAACATCATTACCCCAAAATTCAAAGAAAAATCCATCTTTGTACTTATTGGAGAGATCCCTCTCCGGATTCAGGAAAGCTAGATCCTAGAATCCCAAAGTTGGTTGAAACGATGTTGTTTCTGCAGTCTTAGACTCACCAGACTGCTAAAATTACATATCCCTAACAGATGGAAGATTTATTTTCTGTCATATAAATACGGACTACCCAACACCACACCTGTAATTTCAAGCGGTACCACATCTAGTTCAACCATGTCAACATAATGAGATGTTATGGCGAAGCGTAACATGCACTTATTTGAAACTTGTAAATTAGCATCCTTGCAAATCCATCCAAGTGGATATGGCTTTGGATGTGGAATGGTTTCAAGTTTCAGCTTCTTGACTAAGTCTTCTGAGATGAGATTTTCTTGAGACCCACTATCAAATAGTGTGTCTATCTTTTTGTGTTTTGAGATTATCCTCACATGAAACAACTCTATCCTCCTTTCTTTATTTGGAACTTCTATGTGATAGTTTAAAGTGATAGAACTGGGATTTGTTTCTTTTACAATCTCTTTCCCCTTTATGTTCTTTAGTACCATGGCTATGCTTTTAGTTTCGTCTCCTGATTCAGACCCTAAGTCTTGTTCAACTGTTGCAACCATTTTTCCTTTTTCTTTGGCCTTATCTTTGGTTTTAAATTTTTTTGGTTTCAGCTCCGAATGAAGTTTCCAGCAATGGTCTCCATCGTGGCTTGTTTTGGAACAGTTTTTACAAAATAATTTTCCTTTTCCTTTCCTAGAGTTTGCATATCTTTTCCTACCTTTGCCTTTAAATTCACTACCCTCATTCCCATCAAAAGATTGTTTACGTCTAGCCTCTAAATGCATGGCTTAGACACAAACCTCGTCTAGACTAGTAGGATTGAACATAAGGATAGTATGTATAAGATAGTTGTGTAAACCACCTATATATTTCAGCAAAGTATCTTGACTATGAAAATCAATTCCAAGTAATAAAGCCCTTCGTCTAAACTCTTGAGTGTAATCTTGAACACTTTGTCCCTTAAGTTGTCTAAAACTTTTCCAATTCATGATAGCCTTTTGTAAATGAGCTAATGGATAAAATTGTTGCTTAATTGCGGAAATAAATTCAGCCCATGATAAAGTGATCTTACCATGTTTTTTAATTTCATCCTTGGTCTTGGCTTCCCACCATACCAATTTTTCTCCTACCATTCTCAAAGAGGCTAAATGAATCTTGGTGTAGTCTTCATGAAGGTTTTGTATCCTCAAATAAACTTCCAACTATCTTATCCAATTGTCAAGTTTCTCTGCATTGACCTCACCATTAAACATAGGCAACTCAAATTTAACATCAAGCTTTTAAAATGGTCTTTTACCAGTGGTTTTAAAATTGTGAGATTGATTCACCGAATTAGAGGATGACGATGTGAGGAAGAGGATGAAGATGGGGATGGTGGATCACCATTTCCTCTGTGTCCTTTCTTTTACTTGTCATCACTTTTATTTCCTCCTGAAGAACCTTCTTCTTCTTTTCAGTGTCTAGACCCTTCTTCAACAAGCCTATCATTCCTTTCTTGGTAGAGTATCCTCACCATCTCAGTCATGTCTAGGATAGCTTTTAGGAATACCCGTTCCTCTTCTTTGGGATCAATGTCTTCAGGAGCTTCTCCTTCTCTTGAAGACATGCTTGAGGCTTCTTCAATGGCTCTTGGAGGTGGATTTCTAACCCTTCTTGGTCGTGGATTACTTTTTGCACTAACCAAGTGTCCTTCACCTCTCTTGAGTTTAAGCCTAGTAAGCATAGAAACTTGCAAACAATCAACTATATCTTTGCACAAGAACAAATGCAGAGTAAAAATATAGCTCCTAAGGCTCAAATCCTTAGTTCTGATACCATCTGATCTGAAAATGGAAGTATTTGTAATGCTATGCAAAGTATTCATTTCAATTTAATTAAGTGTGCAAAGTATTCTCCATGTCCTGAAAATTAAACAAAGTGTTTTTGATAAGGTTTCTGAGTCTTAAATGTGAGGGAATGTTAATTAAATTTACTGTTTAACATATTAAATTAGAAATACACAGCAGATAAACTTCACCATAACATAACACAGCAACATGATGAGGCAGTTCACGCCTCCTGGGATACATTTGTTGGGTCCAAGGCTCCCAATCGGCATGTCCTTGCTCAATAAAGTTTCTCAAATTGGTTATACAGTGAGAAATATGCCTAAACAGGAAAAACCAGCTATGAAATTGACTTCAGAAGACAAAAATAAGCTAAAAATTGCTTTTGTTTCACCTCAAACAGTGAAGTATAGCCCAATACAGCTCCATCTCCCCGATGGCCCTAGTGGATCTCCAAGCTTCCCTGAAGAAAAAATGGATGAATAACACTTCTTTTCACTCTGAAACCTGTCCCAAACACTCCATAATTCTCAAGAAACCCAAAATTGACTAAACTTTCATCCAATTTGGTTCAATATTGTGAAAGTTATGATCAAAACAAATTTCTGCAAAATGTCACTTGAAAACCCCACTAAATGTGGGTTAACTCTAGTTAAAAGCCCCAAAACTAGCCAAAGGCCGAAAATGGAAGACTCCGCTCCATATATGGCAGAAACATTAAATGTTTGCATTAAATGTTAAGGGTGTGTTCACATGTTGGTTCCGCCCAAACCGCAACATTTTTTGGTTAACCCAACCTCCGTATTTAATTTAAATCCATGTGATCACATATTACTGGACTAACGGTTAATGCTAACTGTTAGAAATTCTGCCTTTGTTAAGCCCCTTGGTCACATAGAGTTGGTCACATGCCGAGGGGGCTAGCCTTACGTTTTCCACCGTTTTGAATGGATGTAGCCCTCAGTTCCAAGCGTGTGGTCGCGGGCATTATTCCTTAGCCCTGAGGCCTTAATCCCTAACTCCACCCATTCAACAAAGCACGACAACCCGACTTGTTCAACCTGCCGCCCTCTGCCGTGTTGGTCGGGTCAGGGGTTCAAGACCCATGGCCAACAAACTTTGCAACACATTTTAAACCAATGGCCTGGGGCCACGTGGTAGCCTCCGGGCAGGCCATGTGGCACCTTGTAATAGGCCCATAAAAAACCATATATAAAAGTCAATTTTTTTCCATTTAAATTTTTTTGCAATGACAAATTATTTTGGTCAAAAAGTCCTATTTTGGAGGTTATTGGGCAATTTCAAACCCCGGTAACGTTCACATATGACATCGGATTTGAGTCCCGTTCACGGCGCCAGAATCGCAGCGACGAGGCCTTTTTAGTCATTCAGGTTGCAACCAATTCTGAGCAGTTTCATTTTTGAGAAATTTTTTTCACTTGGACATGATTACCTGATGAGTCGACTAGGTATATTTTTGGAAATATTTGAGAGGATAGAGATTATTATCAAAGAAAAAAATGTATCGCATACATAAAACAAAGCGAAAATAAAATAATTTTTCCCTTTAGATTAATCTTATGTGATCAGTCAATCAAAAAGTATGGTTTTTTGTTCTTTGCATATGATACTCAAATCCTAGAAGACCTAATCGTCCTCACACGATCAAATGTAACTGGGACTTGAGAAGATATCTTGCGAATTCTATCACAACGTCCCAAAAGAACTGTTGACACCCCCAGTCAACCGAAGAAAATTCACCAAGGTAAGGGTAGAGGATCTAGTGCTGCCTGCACCGTCACCTATAGGGAAAGGATGCCCTAATTTTGGCAACTAAGCACCGCCATCCCACATGAGCGTTTGAGTCTTGGCCTTCTTGGTAGTTCAGCTACTAGTACCAAGTATCAGAAAGGTCAAGTAGCCCCGATTGATACTGCATGCACTGGGCCTAAGCTTAACCCTCTCTGAATCGGGTCTCTCCTGTGCTAGGGTTTTCTTTACCATGGGTAGATAGGTGGATTTTAAAGTTCCCTAAAAATTCAACGTCTATATTTTAAGATGAAGACTAACCAAGGTGGCTTATTGGATGCCTACCCCCTTGGTCCTAGCTTAGACTATAAATTCTTTTGTGGCCCCTGTGGGGAGAATTTAGTGAGCTTTGTTAAGTTAGTTTTAGGTGTCTTTACTTTACTTAGGGTGTGGATGTGTGTGAACAAAAGGTGAATAAGCACATAGTTTGAACGTGTGGATATGTGATGATCCTTTTCAAAATCCCCTATTAAAACTACATTTTGTTGTTCCTTGCTCAAAAGAAAAACATATGCAGATATGGGTCGCTTTCAATTTTTCCTAGTTAATCTATATGATCAACTATATGGAGATGGTGAGTTATCAATAGAGAGTGTTCATATGCTTGCCTAGGATCACTCGAAGGTGCAAAGGCAGCAGAGATTACTTTCTCTTCTACCGACAATTCGATCTTGGTCCCGAAATCCTAGTGCAAAAATTGAACTAAACTAATGACTTTTACACTAGAAAAATGAAATAGATTTAGCTAAGCATGCGTGGACTTGGGCCACTTAATTTGGCTAATTAACTAGGTGTTTTGGTACCTAAATTCGCAAAACATAAATTATTTTTAAGTGCAAGTTGATTTTCCTCCCACTTAAACTATGTGTTAACTTTGCGAAAATAAACTTGAAATGAAACTAACACCTAAACTACTAAAAGTAGCTAAAATTGAGTTTTAACAAGTTTCAGGGCACCTCAACCAGTGCTGGAAGATGTATTATGTGCTGCCAGTCACCTTACAAGAAAGAAAAATATGGAAATATTAGAAAAAATACTTCTTCTAGTTTCCGCGCGGAAAAGGATGAAACAGGCGTGAAAGCCACGCGCAAGTCAACTCTGAAAGCACGCATTGGGGTGAGTCTGTCTGTGAAAAATCCGCACAAGTTCCTGCAAAGTAGTTTTTGGGAGCTCTTCAGCTTTAGCCTATCACTGAGGGTGAATCAAGAAGTGAAGGAGAGAAAGGGGGAAGTTCTAGCCCAACTCCTCAGCAAAGAAAGAGGTCTCTGCAAAAAAGGAAGAACACATAAACCTGGAAATAAAAGTTAGTGGAGTCGCCAAACCTCTGTTAGTGTGTTTGGTGAATAGATGTACCAAATAACACTTGCTTAAGAGGGGTGGTTTTTCCCTTTTAAATTCTTGGTCACAGGCAGAAAATAGATGGAGTCAAGAACGTTAGTGGAACATGCTAAAACATAAACATACTAGATAGAGAAATAGCATGCATATTCAAACATAAAAACTAAACTAAAAAAAATAAAAAAAAGCTCTAAATAGAGTCAAACAACTTAAATAATCCAAACAATGACGCTTACGTCCTCTCTTATTGAGTGCTGATAGGAATTAAGGATGAAACTTTTACCAACTTGCCAAGGGGCCCTTAAAACTATGGAGTTACAAGTCCTGATGCAAGGATGTCTTTACTTCCGAGCTGCCTTGGCGCAAAGTATCCCTCTCTCTACTATGGTGGACTGGAGTTGTTGGATGGCCAACAACTGAGTCCCCTCTATCTCTGCTCTGGGTCACACACTGCTGGTATTGCTTGGGGAAATTATGGCCAGCATAACAATGTGTTCTCTCATTATTCATCTCTTGGTGGCCTTTTATAGGAGAATTAAAATCCTCCTTCCCTCTCTTGGTACATTGTGGATGGTGACCCAAGAGAGGAGGTTGATTCCATTGTGTACCAAATTTATTCCATTGTGTGCTCCCTTGAGGTCCTAATTAAGGAGGTTGGGGCAGCTGTCCTTAGGTGGCCTCAAGTGTGGGATGAATGTCCTGGAGTGTGCCTTGTGGTCCCGAAAAGTGACTTCCACCACTCTCAGGGCCGCGAGAATTTTTGAGGAAAAGCCACACAAAGGCGCGCTTATCGAAGAACTATGCGCGCAAAGGAACATTTCACTGGTTCCCTCAGTGCACAATTTGAATTTCCTGTTAGACCTTAGAGATTTTTTAAATACTTCAGATTCTATAATGTCTCTCAACCCTGTAAATCCTTATGCTTGTCATTAAATAATGTCATCTTTTCTTGTCTGATTTTCCAGTGATAACATTGTCCAATGGATTTGTAAAATATCATTGAACCATATCCACACTAAATTTAGTATGAAAGCCAAGGATAGGGGAAATATTCAATTCAAAATCATTTTCACCCATAGAATTTTCTTATTTTGTAAAACTCATATTACAGTGGGTTGAGATTCTTGTGGGGGTTTGTGATATTATCTTTCTATAAATGTAATTAATGTGCCCTAGTATTGAAATAAGAGTGTTGAAACTCCCAAGGCTTCCAACTTTAATTATCAATTCAGGGTTTGTAAAAACTTAAGAGGTGACAATGTTATATGCACAGTAGGTTAACCTCTACTCATGCCACCTTCAAGAAATAGACCAAACTAATTCATACAAAAACCACTCTATTAACTAATACTAGATTGGAAAAGAAGAAATTGCATGAAAATAAATTTCTATTATGATTGCAGGAATGCGAATATTACTCTTTACTTGCAAATGAATGGACATGTTTCTTAGTTAAAGGTAAATGTGAACCCTAATTTGCAAGAATTTAAAGGCTATACTACTTACATAAATGTAAACATTTAGTCTACTTGAAAAATGTAAAGTATATGCTACTTGCAGGAATGTAAACACTCTCCTAATTGCATAATGTAAAATTTTCCATGAAAATGAAATCTAACTTATGCAATGGAAATAACAATGCTTGCAATTGAAACCCTAAAAGAAGCATGAATCCAAGAAACAATCGTAGTCTAACTTTCATACTAAATGAGCATGAATTCAAACTTTAATCATTGTGTTCAAAGAGATAAACTTTAGTGATTGATTGCATTAGGCATTTCATGAGGAAATCAATAAAATCATCACTGTATCTTTAAATTCATAAATCTCTCCACGAACCCTAATTACATAAATGTGTTGCAATGAAGAAAAGGAAAGTCCTAAGTGGTCATTGGTCTCCCTCAATCATGGTTTTAGATCCTAGGGTACATTATTCAAGGCTAAGAGGAAAAATCAAGCTTTTGGAGCAAGTATGGCCAGGTTTTCATGGTGTTACAGGACGTTATAGGATTTATATAGGATGTTACATGATTGCCTTGTTTTGATATAGGATTGGATACATGAGCATTATGAGGATGGAAAATGTGACCTAAAGGTGTGAAATGGTAGATGAAAATATATGAAGGTTGTGTGATGCCTTTCCCAAGCTTAGTACCTCTCAGAGGCCCATCTTACACAAAAACAAATGCACACAATGTCCTTCAATGAACCAGAAAGGTACTTTCGATGCCATAGTTTCGAGGGAATTGTGAGGTAAAGAGAAAGAGTGTGTTGATGGCAGGGGGAGCATGGATGGCCATGCCAACCCTACAAGACAATAATAGTACATGCACACCAGAAAAACAAATCTTTTTCAACCTGAAAAGAATGCCAAACTGATAACCAAATTGCAACAAAATGGAATAAAATGAGAAAGGATGAAAATAATTTTATAAAACTTAATAAGAAAGGATGAGTTGAATTTTATTTTCAATATCTATACTGCATCAAAAGGTAGTTTAACTTACACCATGCATATGAACTAGATCGATGAAAGCTTACTGAAGACTGTTATTTAATCCCTAAGCAATGCAGAAAATGGAGTATGTAAAAAAGCACTAATCTAAGATATAAAAATTTAGCTTGCTAACACATATTCCTCAACCACACTTCCCACAAAGGAGGTGATAGATAGACCTGCACCATCAAATTTTATAACCAAACTTCTACTAAGAAAAGAAAGAGATTCTACTATTAAAGACAATGCATGGATAACTTACACAAAGAGAGACTAGAGCCTCTGGGTTGGACCCTAACCCAAGGGGACTCAACCCTCTAAAAAACTCATATGGAAGATAACAATAAGATTTTCATTGACATATAACATACTTCAAGTACATCATGTATAGAAATGGAAATGAAAATATTAGGCTCCTAGCTCCTAGTAGTTCTTATATGCTCCAAAATTTCAAATCCTATTAAGCCTTTAGGGTTGATTATTTATAAAAAAAATGATTGAGGGGAAGACTCCTTGGAAAGAGGACTACTTCCCTCCAAAATATCTAAAAAATTGGATCTAGCTCCCTTAGATCTTCACAATTCCATGAGTGCATCGGCTGCTAGTAGATATTAGAGCTATAGGTAAGTGATTTTAGGGATTAAGTTGAGTTGTAGGCGATTAAATGCAGGGGACAAACCTCCTACATCTCCTCCAGTTTCCTCCAACGTACCTCTGCATAGCAAATGCACTCAAATGCACTATTTTCCTGCACATTAATCACATTATGTCACGAAATATGACAACCATCCTTTAGTCTTCCTATTAAGCATGTTAAAAAATATGTTAATAAATGTGAGAAAAGAGGAAATCATAGGCCGGAGGATGGAAAAATGGGCCTTATGATATACCTATTAATGAGGCCCATCATCACCCCCCTGTTGAAGGTGTTTCTAACCCTCTTAGAAACTTACTCACTAATTTGTAGCTCATGCATGGCCCTAGTGGCTTCTCTTACATCCCAAGGAACTTTATATGATGTGCCATCTTGTAGATAAAACCCTACATTTGCCTCTATTGTTTCCCACTCCCTCCGTTCTTTTTCTTGATCTCTTCTTTCTTATAAGCCATATAATAAGGGAGGACTAATATTTAACCCCATCCAATTGAACTTTAATCTTTGAAAAAATATCTTATATAGTGGGGTTCTTTCTAGGGAATTCCTCAACCTCTCAGGGGAGTCGTACTCCTTGATTTGAAAAATGTGTGGCAAAGCATACCATCTCCTTCGGAAGGCCCGCAAACTCTCAATCCATAACAACCTAAAAATGTCTTCAAAATGGAGGATGGATTACTCCCATTTTTCTAGGTAACGAGGTGCTTATTGAGGGTCTACAGATATGAGTATATGATTGCATTGAATTACGTTTCAGTAATGTTGACTGATCAACAAGGAAAAGTTCACCAATATCAAAAATCACACAGGCCTTAACATATGTATCTAAATTTTGGGATCATGTTTTTCCATAATATCCAGCTTCATCAAAGAAATTAAAAGAGAATTGACTCGTATAAATTGCGACACATCGTAAGTAATAATTTATCTGATTTTAAGTTCTCATTCAAGTTTATTCTTTTTCTCATTGAAATACGACCAACAAGACATGAGATCCCGATAGAAGAGAAGGAACATATAATTCAACAACATTGCTGTTAAGTGTATGTGACACTTCTATTAATGAAGGATAGATCCAAAGAACTTAAGTATGAACTATCATCATCATATAAAGGTAAGCTCAGAAAGGTGTTGTCTGATATTCCTAAGAAATTCCCAATATATTTATGAGATTCATTTGATTTTTTTTGGAATCTTCCATCCTAACCTTTTTACTGTTTGTGCCTGGTGGAACTAGCCTAGTTGTAATGCTGTTTACGCAGTTGGACCATATTTTTGTCAAAAAATGGACTATATTCTATAAACATTGGATGACCCGATGTGTTGTGTGGCTTAAGTATTAGAGGACAAGGCTCAACATAAAATTCCCTAGTTCTGCTTTACTTGGTAAACTTTCAAGACAAACACATAAGATAACAAAGAAAAGTCTAAGATCAGGTAAGGACTTTGAACCTAGCCTGATTTCAACACATTCTTAGGGAAACTTTCAAATAGCTTTTTGGGATAAAACTAAAGGAAGGACAGGGCTCACCATTACTTCCTTAGTTCATCTCTACTTAACATAAACTGAAAATAACATTTAAGAACAACATTCAGCTTGGACAGTAGGACGAGGGAACGCTAGCACTCCTAACTGCTTAAATTGAATTAAATCATTCCTAAACAACAAAATTTGGCAGAAAACATATAGATAAAGCTTATCAGTCAAAGAAGGGTACTAATATACAGTAAATCCTAACTCTATGCTTGTTGTTCTTCATCAGAGAAGATGGACAAAGTGAAAACAGAAATAAAATAACAATTTACAATAAGAAATAACATCACCGTCGACATAGACCAGGATCCCATAAATCAGCTTGTGTTGATGCTTCAAACTAGTTACAGCTTTAAGTACAATGTTTCAGTTCAGCAATCATCTTCACTTCTCCGACTAACTTATTTAATCACAAGCAGAGCTTCAAGAGCTCGTGAACACTATTTACAAGTAGAAGTTTCAAGCTGAAGTATATTTCAAAGTTCTGCAACAAACATTTTCTCATCTTCTGCAGAAGTTTTTATAGAAGAAATAAGGAGGTGGGATCTGATAAAAGATCTCCTGGGTTAATTAATACAGACTTGATACTTCTCAGCCTTTGATGGGCTCGATGGAGAAGTTTACAAATGTTTTGTCTGTGTTAATTATTTTACATTTAAGAATTAAGCTCAGTGGGAGCTTTTGTTGACTTTTAAGTCTCTGTTTCATGTTGTAATAACCCTGCTGATATTTTTTGCATTAAGTTCCTTTGGCAGAATTAACTATTCGGCTGCGTTGAGGAAAATATCTGATGTTTTGATAATAACTCAGCCTCTGTTGAAGCTTTGAGGCTATAGGTGGCATTAGGTAGCTTAGAGGAATCAATTAGCCTCTGATGTGGCAGTGGAGGCATCTTCTGACTGATAAATCTTTTGATTTGTCTGTAATTGTGTTTTAATTCGGAGGATTAGGCTTTTGATTTTGGACCTTAGCCGTAATCCTCCAAAACTGTGAAAACAGTCTTCAATCCTCTACTTTACTGTGTTTTTTTCTTCAACACTGATACTCTTCATTTAATTTAATTTTCCGTGTCTTGTTGATGTGCAGGTGCCGCATAGGGCTCATATGGCATCAATGCCCATGAAGTATTGACGAAACGTGACTTTGAACCCTTTGGAATGATATTTTTGTCTGCACAAAGGCATGGGAGATCGTCATCCTCAGCCTTCGGTTTTCTTTTGATATAATAGAAAAACCATATAAAACCTGCAAAAATACAAAAAAAAACAATTAATAAATCCTGCGTATTGGGGTAAAACTACTTTGGAGGTTGTGAGAAGGAGCGTGGCCGTTGGATGGCAGCATCCAACGGTGGAGATCGTGCATAGAAGTCCAAAGGAGAGCGGTGGGTGAAAATAGCGGAGAGGATTAAGTCTGGGCCATTTGATCTTTACAGAGATCAACGGTGGAAATGGGTCGGGAAAAATAAAGCAAAGGGGTTGCTTTATAGGGAAATAGCAGAAATTGCAAAGAAATAAGGTTTAAAAACTTTTTGTGAAGAAAAATGCATTAAAAATCAAATGGTTTTTCAGGAGGAATATGAGGCGTCGGATGGGATTTTCTCATAAGGATCAACGGCTGAGGAGGCGCGCGATGAAACACAATGGAGGAGAGGGAAAATGGTTTTGGGTGGAAAAACCACGGGTTTCGTGCGGCGAAAGGGCAGGGAGGCGGTTTTGCCTTTTGGAACGCGATATGCGTCCCTTCTCGACACGTGTCTCTCGAAAATAGCTTATATTGCGTAATTCCTAAGAATTAACCTCCACACTCAAACTTACGCGAAAATGCACTTGAACCGTTAGATCTAGGGTCTTAGATCTGACGGTGGAGAGCGAGCGCGAAATTGAATAGATGCGCGGCCAGAAGCAGGAAGGTCGGTTTTATTATGGACCATTCGATCAAGAGATCGATGGCGGAGATCAGATCTGGAAGGAGGAAGGACCCATAGGAGGCAGGCCTATCGGGTTTAATAAGGGTTTTTGGATGTAGAGGATCAACGGCTGAGATGTGATTTGGGGTATAAAAAAAATAATGCAAAGGTGGAGAATGGGTTAATGAGGGTCGTTGATCTGCAGAGATCAACGGCTGTGATTGGCCAAAACGACATTATGAAGCGGGGTGTATGTTTATAACCATAGTCGGGAGATGCGATCTGGACCGTCCGATTTGGAAACATGGACGGCCCAGATGCAATCAGAGGCATGCGATCGGCAGGGGAAAAACTTTGGATGGCGTTGGTGCGATTAACTGTGGGCCGTCGATTTGCAAATCAGATCGACGGCGGAGAACTCATCGGGGGTTGACCAATCGGGGGTGGTATTATATTAACGTGCCCAATGAAAACTCCCGATGAAATTTTGCGCGGGCTGTTTGATTGGCTTAAGATCAATGGCGGATATGGTTTCAAAACTTGCACCGGCGGAAACCCCTTAATACTTCATAAAACCCAAAAATTAACGTAACACAAATGTTTTGGCTTTGGAGGAAGGTTATGTACAAGTATTGGCGCCCGACTGCAGGGCCTATGGTTTTATATGGAAAATAAAAGGCCCGAGGCTTTATACATAGAAAGGTCCAATTGGGATTGAGCCTTCGGGCTTTTCAATCTACCCATTTTAAATGTCTCCGATGCGATTAGCGCTTCGGGACTTTAACTCTTGGTCCCGGGCGCAGGTTTATTAGAAGTAAAGTGGAGGTCGGGAGCTTTTACAAATGGGGCTTAATCGCATCGGAACTTTGATGTGGGGCTTTTCAATCTACCCATTTATATTAAAAAACATTGCCCCGACAGGTTTAGACCGAAACTTAGGAAAGTGGGTTTATTGAATTTACAAAGGGAAATATGCATCGGAGATGGGTTTTAAACAATGATTAGTTCCGAATGCGGGATATGTGGTTATATGAAATAATAATAAGATCGAGGTTTATAAACAAAGGGATTAATTGCATCGGAGGTTTTAACATGGAAAATAGACTTGTGCACTCTGATTTCTCCGATGCGATAAGCGCCAAAAGGGTCTAGCGCTCGGTCATAGCGTCGGGGCACATGTGGGGAAGTGGTTTAGGTTTAGCCCAAAGGGGCTTAAGCCTATAGTTCAAAAACTTATTTTTTATGAGATTTTTCATAGTTTTTGATGGATTTGGGGGTTTCGGCAAAGTTTAAAAGTGAGTTTTAAACTTTGTAAAGAGGATTTTATGAAGGGGAAATGGAGAAGAATGGAAAAATGTTGGAATTCCATGGGGAATAAAAGGGGTAAAAATGAAGGTTAGTTTGAAGTGAAGGAAGGGGAAAAATGGTGATTTTGCAGTAGTCTTTTCTCATGAAATCAGCAAAATTCCAGAGTTTAAAAATGGAAACAACTGTGAAGATTTGAACAAAGGTCATGATGTCTTCATGAGTCTTCAAGAGATAACATTTTTAGCAATAAAACTTGTTTCTTGAAGGCTCCAAAAATTATTTAGCCACCTTTTGATATAAAAAATTTTATAGGTGGCTAACAGTGGCTCCACTTGGGGATGGTGCCTTCTTGAAGGCATCAAGAACTTCAGTCTTGCATTCTCTGGGAGGCTGATCAGTGCCTTATCCATTGGGCTTCCTTTCTTTACTTTGATGATCTTCTTTTGCTCTGAAAACATGTTAGCAGCTATGAAAAACAATGGATCTTCCTCAACAAACTTTCTACCTACCCAATCCTACTGATCTAACATTTTTCTTCTATAGAGTGCACTTGGATTGGAAAAATCTTTTTAGAACATTTTATTCTTTTGAAAGCATAACACTAATCTATTTATACTCCTTATTTCTCCATGAACTCAGATTAAAAATTTGAGTTCATATGCTTCTCTACCTAATCTACTAATCTGTTAGGATTAAACAGTCTAATAGATTTTATTCACTAATTTCTAAAACAGAAATTTAAAAGCATACAAGTCAGGATTGAACAGTATAACTTGTAGCTGATCTATGGCATAGAAAACAAGCTGCACATAGATATTATTTTACAGAAAATTAAATCAAAATGGAAGGCTTAAGATCTGAAAGTTTCTCAGCACGACCTTCATCTTTTTTCAACTCTGTTTTTGAGTTTATTCGAGTTGTTTTTCCTTGTTCTTTGGTTCAGATTTTGAGCTGATTAGAACCAGATTAACTCTATTTTTGACTCATTAAATAAACAGATTTGAGTCATTTCTCTTTTTGAAAACTAAGGCTGAGATTTTGAGCTTGTTTGAACCTTTAATTTCTAACTTAATCTGTCTAACTGATAAGCCAAGATTAAGCTGTTTGGCAATCAAATTCACTAACCTATCAGTAGTCAATTTAAAACTAATTAGTCAAGATTAGGCTGTTTGACTAATTAGGAGTGTGTTTTTTAGGAGTGGCATTTAAGCTTGCACACTTTCAGAATTTATTTCTCTTTTTGGTATGGGGTTGTACCTTTATTGTTTTTTCAATCTGCCCTCTTTTCCTTCTTCTATTATTTTTGTATTTTTGTTTTTTCTAAATTTGAATGCAATGATGGATGAAATATTTATAATGAGAAAAATGATAAAAAGGCTTCAAAACATAACATGGATCAAGAGAAGTAATGTTTAAGCATCCTGCCATTGACAGGACCTCCAAACAGTTCAGTTCCATTCAACTCTTGTAAGAAATAGGCATTGTTACCAGCAGTTGAATGAATGAGGTAAGGGCCAAGCCATAAGTTGTGAAATTTTCCATGCTTGCCCTTGTCTTCTCTCCTTGATTCCCACTTTAAGACTTTGTCCCCAACATTGAAATTGCTAGCCTTTATTCTTCTATCAAAAAATTTCTTGATGCTGTCTTGCTTTTGTAATGCTTTGTTATAAACCTCCTCTCTGGTTTGCTGAAGGTGAATGGTCTAATTTATTCTTCTGATCATGTCATTATCTTCAGTTTGCAACTCTTGAATCAAATTCATAACTGGTACACCAAGGCTGGTTGGAAAGATTGCATCAGTACCATACACAAGCTGGAAAGGTGACATTCCAATATATTTCTTCAAAGTCAATCTGTCAGCCCAAAGTGCATGAACTAGCTTTGTGTGCCAAGACTTCTTGTTGTCCTCCAACAGTTTCTTGATTATGTTCACCAAAATTTTGTTTGAGGATTCTGAAAGTCCATTACCTTGAGGGTAATAGGCCGTGGAATGACCCAATGTGATTTAATACTTGTGACAGAATTCAACCATCTTCGTAGATCCAAATGCTGCTGCATTATCAGTGATGATCTTGGCAGGACAGCCAAATCTAGAGAGAATATTAGTCTCTATGAATTTTATAATGATATAATCATTGGCTTGCCTACAAGGGATGGCTTCTATCCATTTGGTGAAGTATTCTGTGGCAGTGAGAATCCATCTATGCTGAGCAGATGATGGTGGATGGATTTCTCCTATGAAGTCAAGTCCCCATTGTTGAAAAGGAGCTTCAACAGTGATTGGATGCAGAGGTAAGGGTAGAAGCTTCCTTTTTCCTTCAAAAATTTGGCATTTATGACAGGCAATTATCATCTTGTGTACATCAAGAAAGAGAGTGGGCCAATAGTAACCAGCCCTTAATATTTTGTTGCCTGTTGTCTTCCAGTAGAGGTGGCCTCCACATCTCCTTCATGGAACTCGTGCTTAACCTTCTCTGCATCAAAATGAGGTAAAAATTTAAGCAATATCCCACTTGCATTTTTCCAATAAAGACATCTATCTATAATGCAGTAGTTTACAGCTTTTAACTTTAAAAACCTTGCCTTTGTTTTTTATAAACCGAGAGGTGTGTTCAAATTAAGCAAAACAAACAAAATATCAGCATACCAAGAGGAATTCATAAAATGATCTTCAACAATGGGAGTTGAGAATTCTTCTTGGTCATCTAAAGCATTAATCATATTAATATCAAGAACTTCAAAATTTGATTCAGCCATCAATCTAGCTAGACCTTGGCCTTTGATGAGTTTAGTGGGCTTGATCTCTAAATCATATTCAAGAATAACAGCTATCCACTTACCTCTCTTACCATCTGGGTCCTGTGTTAGAATGTCTTTCACAATTGAATTTGGGACAAAGGCAATGATGTGTGAGTGAAGGATGTATACTCTAAAGTATTTCAAAGATTTAACCAAAGCAAAAGCTTGCTTCTCCGTAATTTTATACTTCAAAGGAGCATCTCTCAATGCCTTGCTAAAGAATGCAATAGGCTGCTCTTGTCCTTGTGGATTTTTCTGTAAAAGGACAACAGCTATTGTGTGTTCTGATGCAAATGAAAAAATATACAAATCTTTTGAAAAATCAGGACTTATTAGAACCGGTGTTTTAGTTAACACTTGTTTCACCAACTCAAAGGACTTCTTTGCTTCTGTTAACCCCCTATGAATTTTTTGACAAGCAAACAGGGGGCTAAAATGTTTTTTGAGCCTTCAAGGAATGCATTTCCTCTGAAAACACATCATCCTTGAAGCCTCCTTGTGCCTTTGTCCTTGATAAATCCTCACTACTGTTCCCAAGTTAAAAAACCTCTCTGTTTATGAAGAAGAATGCCCAAAAGGCCTTTTCCCTTTTATTTCATCCCCATTTAACCTCTATTTTCATCACATTTTTCCCTTTTGCAAATTCTTCCAAATTCCCTTTTTAACCTTTTAAATCATCCTAACACCCCTTTGAAGCTTGCAAATACCCTTTGTCTGGCTTGAAAACCCCTTATTCTCCCTACCGAATCCCTTTCCTGGCCTTAAAAAGCATTAAAAATAGGCCAAAAGACCCACTTCTTCTTTATGCAGGCTAAGCCCCTTTCGGCCAACCCTTTAACCACTTCCCCTCCATGCAACCGGGCACCGTGACCAGGCGCTTATCGCAATCGGAGGTCACACGACAAGTGCGTTTCTTTGTTAACTCAAATATCTCTGATGCGGTAGTGTAATGTTATGTGGAGCGCGGGTGCAATACCCGCCGTCGATATATATAGATCTGACGGTCCGCACTAATTTTACAATGCGCCCGTCGTTTCTCCCCATTCGCCCCTCCGATTACATATAAGCCGTCGATCTGTCTCCAGATTGAATGGTGATCGCTCCATCACACCACCGTCGATCACACCAACCTCGTTTTCGACCTCCGCCGATTGGTGAGTCCCGATTTGATCTCCGTCGTTGATCTCTTGAGATCCAACGGTTCAGATTTCATTGCTTCCTGTTCCTTGCCCCCACACGTCTCCCCGCCGATTGAATCTCCACCGTTGATCCCTTTCGCGATCGGACGGATGGCGCTCAATCGCACGTCGCCAATCGCAAGTTCTTAAGGGTGTCACCCTCCGTTCCCCCCGATCGTGATCCACCAATCTGATCACAACTGTTCATTTCTTTTGATCTAACGATTTGCATCCACCATTTCCGCCACCGATTCCTCCAAGCCTCCAAAGCATTCTTCCGCCATCTCCCCTGGATTTTTATAACAGGTTTATTGCATTTGTGCAGGGATTACAAATTGGAAAATTCACTCAGCCTTCACAGTCATAGCCACTGTGATTCAATGCGCAGATATAATCTTTCAGCAGCAGCAAAGTGTATCAGTAGCAAAGAGGATTAAAGGGGTTTAAGCTTGTTATTGAATAATTAACGCTTAACCCTGCGTTCAGAGGAAGAAGGCGTAGCTGGAAGACTAAGCACACTAACGAGTTACATCAGTGCATTCATATCAGCAGAGCACTGGTTCTCCAGAAGGACACCTTCCTTCAGAAGTTCCCATGCCTCCTCGAGCCCTTTAATATTATTTCACTGACAGAATCTTCTTAAATACTGTTAGGACAGCAGTTATGGAGGTATGTAGAGAGCTGCAGATTTTCCATCCATGTCATTTATTCCAGAAGGCTAGCGCAGAGTTCCGAATAGCCAAAAGGACTTCACGAAACATCAGAGGTCAAAATCGACCTAACGGAGACTCCCAGATCATACCAAAGAGTACTTACAGCGATAAAGATTGCCATTAAGTAGAGTGGGAATGAAATCTTTCTCCACTTTGTCTTAATGAGATCCATTTAATGAATATCATCTACTCCCATTATCATATTTTCTCCTACAAGAATCCCGAAGAACATATTGTAAAGGGTTGGATTGTGTTATTGCAGTTGTAGTTGCAGGGATTCATTTTTTACTGTTAGAAACAGTTTTGGGAGAGAGTGGCAGAGTAGTTTGTAATGTAGTAGGCTGGGAGGAGAAAGTTAGGACTGTAATAAGCTATTGAGCTTAATGTATGTGACTAGTTTTGCATCAATTACTCAAGCAAAATTCACAGGATCCTGGTCTATTACTACGGGTGATGTTTTTCTCTTTACATTGTTTTATTTACATTTTCCATGATGTTCATTGGTCTTCTGGTATGCATTAGAAATATAACATAGGATTTTCCCTTGCATGGAACCCTGTGTTTCTGCTCTCCCTACCTTTAATGTTTTCTACTAATAGTGAATCTAAGAGTAAATTCATGTAATTTAACCAGTGTAGTAGATGTTTTCGCTGCTAGCTGATGTGTGAATTTGGGGTTTGCTACTTGGATGTTCTTGCTGGTATCAAAGTAGGGAAGATTAAAATTCCTTATCCGATCTATAGACCCTAGCTATGTATTATAACTTATCTCTGTTTTCCCTTGGAGCATGTTGAAGCAGATCTGGAGTTAGATGACCTCTGGTCTGATCTTAGGCTGTCCTTTGTGCCTCTCCTTTCTTTCCTTAATGTTCCATTTCATCATCTATCTCAAAGATCCTTTAGTATAGATGACTTTCCCTGTGATGGCCTCAGTTAGTTGTTTGTGAGTAATCTCCTTTCATGACTCCATAGCCCAATGGATGGCACAGCCTTAACCTATCCTCTTTTACCGAAGCATCCCACTGCTTTGTTCCTTTTCTCCCATTACTTTCTCAGTCTATGATCTCATGACCAACCCAACAGCCAGCCAACCAATTTAAACCTCCCTCTATGCTTCATACCTAGCCTAACATCTTATTTTGAGCTTCAAAGATATATCATTCTTTTTTTATTGGAGAGATCCCTCTCTAGGTCCAGGAGGGCTAGATCCTAGGGCCCCAAAGTGGTTATGATGTTGTCTCATCTTTTGGTCTTGCCAATCTGGCCAAAACATGGGAACTCCAACATAATGGCGACTCCATTGGGGAATTGAGTGCATTCCACCTTAAACATTCTTAGGCACTCAAAAGACCCAATATCTCTAGTTAGATTGGCATTCAGTTGCTGATGGTGGACAGTAGCCTACTTCAAACAGTCAAATTCATCCACCTGGTGACTCCACACTCCATAACTCTCAAAGACTCCACTGGAGGAAGAACCTAAAATATGGCCAAACCTCATAGAAGGATAGAACACATGGGTTGGATTTGGTTTAAATAATTCATTGTTTTTGTCTACCACTATGTTCTGTCCTACTTTAAGCCTGATTAAATATACAAAGATGAGACCCACACTGAGTATGGGAAATATCTCAAGCCTCAGTCTTCAGACCATGAGCAGACCTGTAATCCTGTGAAAGACCTAGTGGAACAAGAGCCTCATGGCGTATCTCTCACTCCTAAAGAAATTTTAGGCAGTCATGGGCCTCTTGTTGCACTACCTACACCTACAAAGGTCATAGAAAGATATAAGCCTCTGGTTTTACCTCTTACCTTCCAACCCCTCCCTGCAGGACTTACAAATAAGCTACCTCTTTTTGATGGAGAAAATAAAAAGATCACTGCCGAGTAGCATGTTCAAAATTTCGAGGATTTACTTGACCTGTATGAAACTAAAGAAGATGATGTGCGTATTAGAATTTTTGCCTTGTCATTACAAGGAAATGCTAAGATTTGGTTTAAAAACCTTCCAGCTGCAAGCATCATCAATTTTTAGCAGTTTGCTCAAGTTTTCCTTGATAGATGAGCAGTCCCGAGAAATATCTTCCTCATCCTAGAAGAATATCAGAATTTGAGAAGACAGCCGGGAGAGACAGTACAAAAATTTTCAGCCAGGTTCAATGAGGTATATAATGCAATACCTGCTAACATAAAACCACCTTTGGGATGGGCCCTATTTCACTATCCGAGTTCTTTTGATCCTGAGGTGGAATTCCATATAAGAGAAATAGAGCCTTCAAGCCTGGAAGAAATTCAAAGTATAGCAGTTACTGTCGAGTACAACATAAAGTGCAGGGAGGAAAGACTAAAAGCGACAAAGAAGGACCGAGCAGAGAAAATAGCGTAGATCTCTTTAGAGAACAAGCTGGAAAGACTGATAGAGACTACCAACTGCTTGCTAAGTGTAAAAGGGTAAGAATATGAGGTTGAAACCAGAGAGGATGATTGGAAAATACCTACACCTTATCCTCAGGAAAAACAAATCAGATCATTGCAAGACGTAAGCAGCATGCCAAGCATGTATGATGAACAAGAGTTTGAATCAAAAGATGAGCTTCCAGATTTTTGTGAAGAAAGTCTTGCTGAAGATCCGGTGGGTTCGGCTGGTAGAATTTCTTATAATTATGCTTTCTCTAACATTGATCTGTCTGATGATTATTTTTTCCAAAAATAAACTGAGCTTACAGGGCCATCATCAGTAGATTCATGGGAGGAAGATCACGACCATCAACTTCAAGAAAATGATGAGCCAATGCAGGCCATCTATGATACTGATGAAGAAAGTGTTGAAAGCATGATAGCAGATGAAGATTCATAGAATATTCTCTCTGCTTTATATCCCAACATCAGTGTTACTTTCCATGAAGATAGAAGTCAGCAGCTTTCCAGCTCTGAGGATAAGGAGGAAATGAATGAAGAAAATCTTGAGCAAGATGAATGTCCTGAGCCTTCTCCTGAAAGGGTTGAGGTAATCCAAGAAACCCCTGCTCAAGAATATGTTAATATTTTCACAGAGTTCAGTCCATTTCAGCAGAACTGGCCTACGCTACTAGAGGACAACACTGTCGAATATAATGAGACCTCTAGCTCAGGCTGCAGTGAAGATGAGGTAGATCTCCTTTCCCACAGACATATTTATCATGATCCAGAGGAAGAAGAGGTATTCCTGGTTGAAACTCATCTGCCAAATACTCCCAACCAGGAAAAGGAGGAGTGTGATTACAGAGGCCACATTTTAGATGCCATGATTGAAATTTCCCAGGATGCAGACAACCTACTAGTCATGGGAGGCTTTGAAGAAAAAAGTTTACATCATGTTTTTTTTAATCCTGTGGCAGAATATATGGAGGACCTGATTGGCTCAGTTCCTCAAGCATTTATCTTCTGCAAGAGCCATGCACATCAGAAGTGGTCAGCGCTGGTGGTGGCCTCAGTTTTGAAGATCCACACGTATAGCACCTTATGGTTGCCTATGATAAGCAGTCAGTTCTTCTGCCCCTTTTTGTTGTTGCTTGACTGGCTGCACTAGCATTATGATATCACCTAGGGCATCAGTGATGTTCAGTAGAGTAGAGTAGGTAGGAAAGGTCAATAAAGCTCAGTCTGTGAGCATTTAGTTAGTTGTTTTGAATTTCTGCAAAGTTTTCAGTCCATGAGCAGTTTTGTCTCTGTGCCATGGTCCACAGCAAGCCAGACAGTCTAATCCTAGCTTGGCTGTTTTTCAATTTCTGTCTTAGAATGTAGAGAAGAAGTCAGCTAGACAGTTTAATCCTAGCAGACAGTAGTTAGGTAGAGAAACTATGAGGCCAACAGTTTAATCTGGTCTCATGGAATAATAAGGGTAGAAGTAGAATAGTTTTCTTTCGTATTTGTAAAAAATTGATGATGTAAAGGGTCTGCTAGTCCAAATGCACCCAGAAGAAAAAATGATAGGACTATAGTCTGGGTAGGTAGTTGTTTGGGAGAATTTTTCTGTTGATTTGATGTCTTCATGATTTGTGGCAGCTGATCCAAGAAAGAAAATGGATGGGTCAAGTACCAGGCATCTAGCCTACACCAAAGATCATTCTCTGAATTCTTGACTCCTTCAAGAAGAAGCCATCCCCATCTGGAGCCACTGTTAGCCCCCTATGAATTTTTTGACAAGCAAACAGGGGGCTAAAATGTTTTTTGAGCCTCCAAGGAATGCATTTCCTTTGAAAACACATCATCCTTGAAGCCTCCTTGTGCCTTTGTCCTTGATAAATCCTCACTATTGTTCCCAAGTTAAAAATCCTCTGTTTATGAAGAAGAATGCCCAAAAGGCCTTTTCCCTTTTATTTCAGCCCCATTTAACCTCTATTTTCATCACATTTTTCCCTTCTGCAAAGTCTTCCAAATTCCCTTTTTAACCTTTAAAATCATCCTAACACCCCTTTGAAGCTTGCAAATACCCTTTGTTTGGCTTTAAAACCCCTTATTCTCCCTACCGAATCCCTTTCCTGGCCTTAAAAAGCATTAAAAATAGGCCAAAAGACCCACTTCTTCTTTATGCAGGCTAAGCCCCTTTCAGCCATCCCTTTAACCACTTCCCCTCCATACGACCAGGCGCCATGACCAGGCGCTGAGTCTGCAGGTGCTTATCGCAATCGGAGGTCACACGACAAGCGCGTTTCTTTGTTAACTCAAATATCTCCGATGTGATAGTGTAATGTTCTGTGGAGCGTGGGTGCAATACCCGCTGTCGATCTATACAGATCCGACGGTCCGCGCTAATTTTACAATGCACCCATTGTTTCTCCCCATTCGCCCCTCTGATTACATATAAGTCATCGATCTATCCCCATATCAAACGGTGATCGCTCAATCGCACCACCGTCGATCGCACCAACCTTGTTTTCGACCTCTGCCAATTGGTGAGTCCCGATCTGATCTCCACCATTGATCTCTTGAGATCCAACAGTCCAGATTGCATCACTTCCTGCTCCTTTCCCCGACCCATCTCCCTGCCGATTGAATCTCCACCGTTGATCCCCTTCGCGATTGGACAGCTGGCGCTCAATCGCGCGTCGCCAATCGCAAGTTCTAAAGGGTGTCACCCTCCGTTCCCCCCCAATTGCGATCCGTCGATCCGATCACAACCGTTCATTTCTTTTGATCTAACAATATTCATCCACCATTTCCGCCACCCATTCCTCCAAGCCTCCAAAGCATTCTTCTGCCATCTCCCTTGGATTTTTATAACAGGTTTATCGCATTTGTGCAGGGATTACAGAGTGGCAAATTCACTCAGCCTTCACAGTCATAGCCACTGTGATTCAATGCGCAGAGATAATCTTTCAGCAGCGGCAAAGTGTATCAGTAGCAAAGAGGATTAAAGGGGTTTAAGCCTGTTATTGAATAATTAACGCTTAACCCCGCGTTCAAAGGAAGAAGGCACAGTTGGAAGACTAAGCACACCAACGAGTTACATCAGTGCATTCATATCAGCAGAGCACTGGTTCTCCAGAAGGACACCTTCCTTCAGAATTCCCCATGCCTCCTCGAGCCCTTCAATATTATTTCACTGACAAAAGCTTCTTAAAGACTGTCAGGACAACAGTTATGGAGGTATGGAGAGAGCTGCAGATTTTCCATCCATGTCATTTATTCCAGAAGGCTAGCGCAGAGTTCCAAATAGCCAGAAGGACTTCACGAAACATCAGAGGTCAAAATCGACCTGACAGAGACTCCTAGACCATACCAAAGAGAACTTATAGCGATACAGATTGCCATTAAGTAGAGTGGGCATGAACTCTTTCTCCACTCTGTCTTAATGAGATCCATTTAATGAATATCATCTACTGCCGCTAACATTTTTTCTCCTATAAGAATCCTGAAGAACATATTTTAAAGGGTTGGATTGTGTTATTGCGGTTGTAGTTGTAGGGATTCATTTTTTACTGTTAGAAGCAGTTTTGGGAGAGAGTGGCAGAGTAGTTTGTAATGTAGTAGGCTGGGAGGAGAAAGTTAGGACTGTAATCAACTATTGAGCTTAATTTATGTGACTGGTTTTGCATCAATTAATCAAGCAAATTTCACAGGATCCTGGTCTATTACTACGGGTGATGTTTTTCTCTTTACATTGTTTTATTTACATTTTCCATGTTGTTCATTGGTCTTCTGGTATGCATCAGAAATATAACATAGGATTTGCCCTTGCATGGCACCCTGTGTTTCTGCTCTCCCTACCTTTAATGTTTTCTGCTAATAGTGAATCTAAGAGTAAATTCATGTAATTTAACCAGTGTATTAGCTTTTTTCGCTGCTAGTTAATGTGTGAATTTGGGGTTTGCTGCTTGGATGTTCTTGCTGGTGTCAAAGTAGGGAAGGTTAAAAGTCCTTCTCCGATCTATAGACCCTAGATCTGTATTACAACTTATCTCTGTTTTCCCTTGGAGCATGCTGAAGCAGATCTGGAGTTTGATGACCTCTGGTCTGATCTTAGGTTGTCCTTTGTGCCTCTCCTTTCTTTCCTTAATGTTCCATTTCATCATCTATCTCAAAGATCCTTTAGTATAGATGACTTGCCCTGCGATGGCCTCGGTTAGTTGTTTGTGAGTAATCTCCTTTCATGACCCCATAGCCCAATGGATGGTACAGCCTTAACCTATCCTCTTTTACCGAAGCATCCTACTGCTTTGTTCCTTTTCTCCCATTAATTTCTCAGTCTATGATCTCATGACCGACCCAAGAGCCAGCCAACCAATTTAAACCCCCCTCTGTGCTTCATACCTAGCCTAACATCTCATTTTGAGCTTCAAAGATATATCATTCTTTGTTTACTAAAGAGATCCCTCTCCGGGTCCAGGAGGGCTAGATCCTAGGGCCCCAAAGTGGTTATGATGTTATCTCATCGTTTGGTCTTGCCAATCTGGCCAAAACATGGGAACTCCAACAACTTCCAAGGTCCATTTTACCCCTTGCTCCTTCTTCGACATGTTTGTTATCTTCCTAAGGAGCTCATCCAAGTTGGGTATGAACCTTCTTAATAAATTGATCTTTCCAATGAACGATTGTAATTCCTTGATGTTTCGAGGATGAGAGATTTGCAATATGGCCTCAATCCTCTTTGGATCTATCTTTATACCCTCTTCTGAAATAATGTTCCCAAGGAGTTTACCTTCTTGAAGTCCAAATAGTGTTTTCTTAGGGTTTAAAGATATCCCAAACTTTCTGCATTTCTCGAAAACTTTTCTCAAATGTTCTAAGTGCTCTTCATCTGTCTTTGAAAACACAATGACATTATCAAGGTAAATAATGATGAAGTAGCCTAATTCTTTCGAGAATGCTATGTCCATGGCTCTCTGAAAAGTTTCTCCAACATTCATTAGACCAAAGGGCATTTTCACATACATGAAAGTGCCCCAAGGTGTAGTAAATGTTGTCTTTAGTTGATCATCAAGGTGGACTAAAACCTGATTGTACCCTGAATAGCCATCAAGCAAATAAATTCTTTTTGAACCAACTACCCTTTGTAAAATATGGTCCATCTTGGGAAAAGGGTAGTTGTCCTTGGGTGAAGCTTTGTTTAAATCTCTAAAGTCTATACAAAGCCTAATCTCTCCTGTTTTCTTCCTAACTGACACTAGATTAGACGCCCACTCAGAATATCTAATAGGGACAATAATACCAGCTTCATGCATTTTCTTAATCTCCTTCTCAACCAAAGGTAACTGAACAGGGTTGATTCTGCGTAGTTTTTTTTAAATGGATTTTGGTTTTCCTTGAGAGGGATTTTGTGCTGAATTATTTCAGTGCCATAGGATTTCAGATCTTCGTAACTCCACACAAAAACATCAGAAAATTCTTTAAACAACTCTATGTATTTGAGTTTAATGTGAGCTGGTAAAGTCTTAGACAGTTTAATCATTTTCGGTTTAAGTTCACTGCCTATATTACACTCTTCCACTTCAGTCACTACAGGCTCCAGTTTGGCTTCTTAGCCACATCGTTAAAATCGAACAACTCTTCTAAAGGAGACAGACCCTTCGGCAAACTTTCATTATTAGACTGCAGAGTTTCTAAGTCCTCTGTTTCTATCCTTGCACTTATTTCTATTTTGTTTTCAGGTTTACTTGACAACAGATTTATAAAAACAAGCTCAGGAGACGGTTCTTCTTCACCAAGAAAATTTTCATCACTAGGGCAGTCCATTTCATAATCTGAATCCGAACTGTGTAGTTCAAATTCATCTCTGAACTGCATGAAGTCTTCTATTTGTTTGTCTCCGTCGAACACTTGCCAATATTTTTCGTTATCAGGAACGACTGGTCTGAATTTAATATGAGTTGTACATTATTTGGTTTCGTATGGCGTTAAGCATGTTCTAGCAGCAAAAGATAAACTGTGGGCCATGATATTTTTTCTTCTCGGGACAAAAAATAATTGGGATTCCTCAAAAGTTTTTAATAAATCCACGACATCGTTTCGATAGGCTCTGAGTCTAGGGTGATTAGCGTTGTATTCCCCATTGACCTGCCTGATGATTAATTCTGAATCCCCATATACTTTAATTCTCTTGGCTCCTAATTTCTTCAACAGATGCAAGCCTAAAAGAAGGGATTCATACTCCGCTATGTTATTCGAACACTGAAAGTTTAATCTACAGGAAAGACTTTCTGTGTGGTTATTTTCAGTGTTTCATATCCAGACACCTGCACCAGCGTTGCTCCTAGTGCAGGACCCATCAAAGTACATACTCCACAAAGGACTAGTTTCGGGTTCTTTCGTTTGATTACTGTCCTCTTCAAAAAGTGTGCTTTCGGATTGTTCTTGAAAATCAGCACTCTGTTGTATTTGATTTAATTCCTCTAATTTTTCACTATGTTGAGGAATGATTTCTTAACTCTCAAAGTTAAAAAGCAATGGACTAATGATTTCTAGCTCAAGACCCATATTTGGTTTGCTGTAGCTTACGGGTTCAACAAACTGTTTAGACATTTTTGTAGTGTTTACCTCCTCCTCTCTATTGGCCATTAACTCTGTTAAAGTGACTTTTTCACTGAATGATTCATCGTTAAACAAAATAAAAGAATCAAGGCCTATATTTACAGAATATAGAGGAGAGTTTTGAGGTCTGTCTTGACTAGTGACCATGTATTGCATATGGGACTCCCTGTAAAGTTTTCTTGTCTGATTGAAAATAGGGATGGTCGCATAGTTCATGTCCATCTGCATAGTCCCTTGTAACTTAGCCCCCCAAGACGTCGATAACAAAATTCCATACTTTGGGGGGACATCAGCCACAAAAATATCCATGACCAAACATTTGGCTGGAATCTGGGCTAAGTTAACGCAGAGGTCTTTAATTAAACCCAAACATTTTCTCTGCTGGAGTCAAAGGAGTAAAGGTCTTTATAAGGTCTGGTGATTTCTAGACCCAGGCTCTCCATTACAAATTTTGGCATTAAATTGTGAGAAGCCCCTGAGTCGTGCATAGCGTTATGCAAAATTTTGTTATGAACGTTTAAACTCACATAAAAGAGAGGAACTGGTCCCTCTTGATACCTACCTTCAATCTTTGGACCAAAAATAAGCTTAGGCTGGTCATCATTAAGATTGACTGTGTCATTATTATCCTCTATGTTTAGAGCCTTCAAAATTTGGGTCCTATATACATTTTGGGCAGCTAGTTCAGAGAGAGGAACATAGATTTTAATTTTGTAAATTTCCTGCTCTAAACTTAAAGGAATTTGATTCTTTGAAGTGCTTTTCTCAGCCTTATTAGCTGTCACTCTGTCAGAAAAGTCTGTTTTCTGATTTGTTCTATTTACATTTGACAAAATCATTTTAACAGTAGTACTAGCTGAAGTGTTAGTACTGCTAAGGTCTGCACTCTGTTTTACATTGTTTTGAGTTCCTTTCTCTTTACCTTTATCATAATTTCGAGCCACTTCTTTGTCTTTTTGTTTTACATTTTTTGGTTTATTTACAGTGCTGTTTTGTGAAGATTTTTCAGAGGTTTTATTGTTGGGATTTTGTTGATTGGTTTTACTTCTAAGGTCATATTCTCTTTGAGACTCTATGATGACGTTCTCCATGTCTTGATAATAACTTTCATCATTATCTCTTTTGCCATCATAAGGTGTGTATAGACCTTGTTTTCTATCATAATGCACCTCAAAGTCATCATTATCTACTCCCAGCATGTTGATATCATCTTCCTCTATTTTCTCATCTGTGTCTTCAACCTCACTCACATAGTTTTGATGAAAGGGAGGAGTGATCTATTGATCATCTTTCCTTGGTCTATTTTGAGGCTGATTCCTTCTAAAATTCTGATTTTGGTTCTGGTTCCTATTTTGAGGAGTAGCTTGATTTTGACTTTCTTGTGCTCTTTCAAGAATGCTCATTTTCTTCATCATCTCTTCCATCATTCTCTCCATCTTTGAGCTGGAAGTAGAAGGTGTGGACTCTTCTCTGAAGGATACTCTCTTCTCATTCTTCATTCTTGCTCTTTTCTCCATCAAGTTAACTTCCACAACAACAACCCCTTTTTTCATATCTTCAAGGGTTAGAGGATCTCTTTCTCTCAGATGATAGGCCATTTCAGGGTCAAACCCTTCAGGAAACTTGTTTAACGCTGAGCCTTGTGGAGGTTTTAAATCTAGGGGAAGGGCATTATACACACTGTTAAATCTAGTGCAGTAAGCTTGTACACTTTCCCCAGTATTTCTGTGGATATTTTTGTAATCGGAGAGTATTTGAAGAGGGTTCTTTCTGACTTCCCATTTGTTTAAGAACGTCTGATGGAAGGCTTGGAGATCATTTATACTTTGGGGGGTTAAGCCTTTAAACCATTTTCTTACTTCTCCCCCCAAACTCTGAGCAAATAGTCTAAGTTTGACAGAATCATCATCAATTTCATTTCTGTCAAAATAGTCATTCATTTTATCCACATGTTGTGATGCAGTTGTAGTATTATTGGCATCATACAATGGTATTTTGGACTGATAGTCCTGTGGAATATTGACTAAGGGAACAGGAAGGACTAAGGGAGCATACCATGCTACCATGATATGTGGAGGGGGTGGATTTACAAGAGGTGGATTAACAAGAGGGAAAGTGGGCTGGAGTGGAGTGGTTTGGACAGTGGATGTAGGATGAAGAGATGTGGATGGACCAGGCAAAGATTGCTGAGCTGATCTTGGATGAGAGACACCTAAATTGTGAAGGAAATGTAAATCAGGAGGTGTTGTTTCTCTACTACTAGATGTTCACTTGTTTCAGGGGATGAAAGTGATGACTCAGAATCTAGATGAATTATATCATCAAGTGACCTAGTTCTAAATGGGTTTCTTAAGTCAACTTGTGATCTGAAAATAGCTGAAAATTTTATCTTGGGAGTCTTCCTAAGGATACTTTCCGAGTTATCAACTATCTCAGGTGGGTTTGGGTCAGGATAGGCTCGAGTATGAATCTTTCTAGGAGCCACTATGCTGTGTTTTTCAGACCCAACTAAACAAGAACAGTCTCACCAGATATGACAATCTTTGAGAGGTTAACTGATCTGTTTTTACACAAATTTTAATCCTAAAAATCCTCTTGCTGAGTTTAAATGATGATATGATGATAATGGTTCTTCCCAATGGAGTCTTAAGGTCTGTTTAGGATTGTGGAGTCACCAAGTGGAAGTTTTTAGCTCTTTTTAGAGGTAAAAGGTTTTATGTTCCACCACTATATTTATTATATACCAACCTGAAATATTTTTGGGTTTTCTGAGTTATTTTTTAGTCCTATTGGTTCTTAAGAGTGTTCTAAATTTGTTTCAAAACTTAGCTACAGTTATGAGACAAAGACAGTCTGCTCTTATGGCTAAGCTAGCTGATCTTCCAAGGTTAGATAACTCTTATCAGAATCCTAGGGTTTGCCTAGTTTGTCACTGATTCAAACAAGTTTTATCACGATTACCATTTCTTGGTAGTGCTTGAAAAGGGTTGATTTTACTCACTAAGCTTTATGAAGTATTTAAGGGGGCCTAAGATGAAATTTTCCTCAGGTTCCCCAGTGGAGTCACCAGAATATGTTAGTTACCTGTAATTAGCAAGATTGGTGAAAGTCCAACTGTAGGGAAAACACTTATTTCAACCACTTTGGGATTCTAGGATCTAGCCCTCCTGAATCCAGAGAGGGATCTCTCCAATAAGTGCAAAGATGGATTTATCTTTAAAATATTTTGGGTAATGATATGAGGCTAGTTATGAAGTATGAGGGTTTTTTTTTGTTTTGGATGGTTGAGCATGATTATTATTTGAGTGGAAATTTCTAAATGGAAAGAGTTTCAAAGGTGTGAAGTTGCAAGCAATCAAAACAAGCTTTGGCTAAAAAGATAGATATAACGCTCGTTTTTAGTCCATTGGGCTATGGAGTCATAATAGGGTTTAATTGAAACAACAAGGTTCAAGAGTGGTCCATGGGGCAAGTCATCTATGTCTAAGGATCTCTTTAAAGTTGATTTAATGGAATGAAATGATACAACAAGAAGGGGAATTTAAACAAATGAAGAACAAAGAGTAACCTAAGATCAGGTAAGTACTTTGAAACTATCTTGCTTTTGGCATAAACTTAAGAGAGACATAAAAGTAATCTAAGATTTGGTAAGTACTTTGAAACTAGCCAGCTTTTGATGCACTTTCAATAGAAAACATATAAAACACAAAGGGAAACTTTAAAGCAACTGTTGGAGAAGAAACTAGAGGATAGGGCTCACCATAAACTTCCCTAGTTATGCTTTACTTGGTAAAATTTCAAGACAAACACATAAGACAACAAAGAAAAGTCTAGGATCAGGTAAGGACTTTGAACCTAGCCTACTTTCAATACATTCTTAGGGAAACTTTCAGATAGTTTTTTGGGATAAAACTAAAGGACAGGGCTCACAATTACTTCCTTAGTTCATCTCTACTTAACATAAACTGAAAATAACATTTAAGAACAACATTCAGCTTGGACAGTAGGATGAGGGAACGCCAGCACTCCTAACTGCTTAAATTGAATTAAATCATTCCTAAACAACACAATTTGGCAGAAAACATATAGATAAAGCTTATCAGTCAGAGAAGGGTACTGATATACAGTAAATCCTAACTCTATGCTTGTTGTTCTTTACCATAGAAGATGGACAAAGTGAAAACAGAAATAAAATAACAATTTACAATAAGAAATAACATCACCGTCGACATAGACCAGGATCCCATAAATCAGCTTGTGTTGATGCTTCAAACCAGTTACAGCTTTAAGTCCAATGTTTCAGTTCAGAAATCATCTTCACTTCTCAGACTAACTTATTTAATCACAAGCAGAGCTTCAAGAGCCCGTGAACACTATTTACAAGTAGAAGTTTCAAGCTCAAGTATATTTCAAAGTTCTGCAACCAACATTTTCTCATCTTCTACAGGAGTTTTTATAGAAGAAATAAGGAGCTGGGATCTGATAAAAGATCTCTTGGGTTAATTAATACAGACTTGATACTTCTCGGCCTTTGATGGGCTTGATGGAGAAGTTTACAGATGTTCTGTTTGTATTAATTGTTTTACATTTAAGAATTAATCTTGGTGGGAGATTTTGTTGACTTTTAAGGCTCTGTTTCATGTTGTAATAACTCTGCTGATATTTTTTGCATTAAGGTCCTTTGGCAGAATTAACTATTCGGCTACGTTGAGGCAAATATCCGATGTTCTGATAATAACTCGGCCTCTGTTGAATGCTTTGAGGCTATAGGTGGCATTAGGTAGTTGAGAGGAATTAATTAGCCTCTGATGTGGCAGTGGAGGCATCTTCTGACTGATAAATCTTTTGATTTTTCTGTAATTGTGTTTTAATTCGGAGGATTAGGCTTTTGATTTTGGACCTTAGCCGTAATCCTCCAAAACTGTGAAAACGGTCTTCAATCCTCTACTTTACTGTGTTTTGTTCTTCAACACTGATACTCTTCGTTTAATTTAATTTTATGTGTCTTGTTGATGTGCAGGTGCCACAAAGGGCTCATATGGCATCAATGCCCATGAAGTATTGACGAAACGTGACTTTGAACCCTTTGGAATGATCTTTCTGTCTGCACAAAGGCATGGGAGATCGTTATCCCCAGCCTTTGGTTTTATTTTGATATAATAGAAAAACCATATAAAACCTGCAAAAATACAAAAAAAAAAAATTAAGAAATCCTGCGTATTGGGGTAAAACTACTTTGGAGGTTGTGAGAAGAAGCGTGGCCGTTGGATGGCAGCATCCAATGGTGGAGATCGTGCGTAGAAGTCCAAAGGAGAGCGGTGGGTGAAAATAGTGGAGAGGATTAAGTCTAGGCCGTTTGATCTTTGCAGAGATCAACAGTGGACATGGGTCAGGAAAAATAAAGCAAAGGGGTTGCTTTATATGGAAATAACGGAAATTACAAAGAAATAAGGTTTAAAAACTTTTTGTGAAGAAAAATGCATTAAACATCAAATGGTTTTTCAGGAGGAATATGAGCCATCGGATGAGATTTTCTCATAAGGATCAACGGCTGAGGAGGCGCGCGATGAAACCCAATGGAAGAGAGGGAAAATGGTTTCAGGTGGAGAAACCACGGGTTTCACGCGGCGAAAGGGCAGGGAGGCGGTTTTGCCTTTTGGAACGCGATATGCGTCCCTACTTGACACGTGTCTCTCGAAAACAACTTATATCGCGTAATTCCTGAGAATTAACCTCTGCGCTCAAACTTATGTGAAAATGCGCTTCAACCGTTAGATCTGGGGTCTCAGATCTGAGGGCGGAGAGCGAGCGCGAAATTGAATAGATGCACGGGCAGAAGCGGGAAGGGTGGTTTTATTATGGACCATCCAATCAAGAGATCGATGGCAGAGATCAGATTTGGAAGGAGGCAGGACCCACAGGAGGCAGGCCTGTCGGGTTTAATAAGGGCCGTTGGATGTAGAGGATCAACGGCTGATATGTGATCTGGGGTATAAACAAAATAATGCAAAGGCGAAGAATGGGTTAATGAGGGTCGTTGATCTACAGAGATCAACGACTGTGATTGGCCGAAACGACATTATGAAGCGGGGTGTATGTTTATAACCATAGTTAGGAGATGCGATCTGGACCGTCCGATCTGGACACGTGGACGACCCAAATGCAATCGGAGGCATGCGATCGGCGGGGGAAAAACATTGGATGGCGTTGGTGCGATTAACTGTGGGTCGTCGATCTGCAGATCAGATCGACGACGGAGAACTCATCGGGGGTTGACCAATCAGGGGTGGTATTATATTAACGTGCCCAATGAAAACTCCCGATGTGATTTTGCGCGAGCCGTTTGATCGGCTTAATATCAACGATGGATATGGTTTCAAAACTTGCACCGGCGGAAACCCCTTAAGACTTTATAAAACCCAAAAATTAACGTAACACAAAGATTTTGGCTTTGGAGGTGGGTTATGTATAAGGATTGGCGCCCGACTGCGGGGCCTATGGTTTTATATGGAAAAAAAAAGGCCCGGGGCTTTATACATAGAAAGGGCCAATTGGGATCAGGCCTTTTGGCTTTTCAATCTACCCATTTTAAATGTCTCAGATGCGATTAGCACTTCAGGACTTTAACTCTTGGTCTCGGGCGCAGGTTTATATGAATTAAAGCGAAGGTCAGGAGTTTATACAAATGGGGCTTAATCGCATCAGAACTTTGATGCGGGGCTTTTCAATATACCCATTTATATTAAAAAACATTGCCCCGGCGAGTTTAGACCAAAACTTAGGAAAGTGGGTTTATTGAATTTACAAAGGGAAATATGCATTGGAGATGGGTTTTAAACAATGCTTAGCGCCGAATTCGGGCTATGTGGTTATATGAAATAATAATAAGATCGGGGTTTATAAACAAAGGGCTTAATCGCATCGGAGGTTTTAACATGGCAAATAGACTTTTGCACTCTGATTTCTCCGATGCGATAAGCGCCAAAAGGGTCTAGCGCTCGGTCATAGCACGTGGGGCACATGTGGGGAAGTGGTTTAGGTTTAGCCCAAAGGGGCTTAAGCCTACAGTTCAAAAACTTATTTTTTATGAGATTTTTCACAGTTTTTGATGGATTTGGGGGTTTCAGCAAAGTTTAAAAGTGAGTTTTAAACTTTGTAAAGAGGATTTTATGAAGGGGAAATGGAGAAGAATGGAAAAATGTTGGAATTCCATGGGGAATAAAAGGGGTAAAAATGAAGGTTAGTTTGAAGTGAAGGAAGGGGGGAAATGGTGATTTTACAGTAGTCTTTTCTCATGAAATCAGCAGAATTCCAGAGTTTAAAAATGGAAACAGCAGTGAAGATTTGAACAAAGGTCATGATGTCTTCATGAGTCTTCAAGAGATAACATTTTTAGCAATAAATTTTTTTTCTTGAAGGCTCCAAAAATGATTTTGCCACCTTTTGATATAACAAATTTTATAGGTGGCTAACAATCCCTATGCCCTTATACCCTTGACAACATGAACGAATTAAGAGATGAAACTTGGGATGATTTCAATGGTCACACGAAGTTATAAGAGAGACACAGTGTCATGATGATGTCAACATGATGTGGCACCAATAAGAGGGTGACACGTGGCATCTATATATAATATTTTTGGGTGGTCAAGTGGGAAAAAAATAAAGGACATGTGGAACCACTCATAGAGTGCCATGTGGAACCCTTATAGAGGCGAAATACAATTGGAAGTTATGCATCCGCCCATAGGCACAATCTTGAAATATTGTGAAAGTGGACAAGAATAGAGAGTTCTAGGACAGCATGGATCATAGGTGGCAATGAAAACTCACCCAAATTGGTATATGATTGGTTCATGTGTTAATGGTGGTTCCAAAAAGAACCATTGTCATCTCGAAAGCACAACCTTGAAAGGTTTATAAGGCAAGAATGCGAGTCTTTCTGGGCTGACTAGGCTTGAGACAGGTGGAGTACATGGTGGCATATGGAGCAAAGCTGAAAACCAATAATAAAAGTACACATTGGTAGGTGTGTTCTCACTGGACATGTCACCCCGGAGGTCTTACCCCATAGGCTATCACTATGCCGCATTTGTTAAAACTTGAGATGATGGAGCACCAAGACACGGTGGCAAGCATAGAGGGATGGACACCTCACCTTCAAAATTTTCTCATTATCGTGCATTTGGAGAAGGGGCGCCTCACTGGGCCACATCACCCCGGAGGTTACTTCCTCAGAGTTTACATTACTACACAATTCAAATTGTCCAAGGTGACTAAGGGTTGGGCTAGGAAATGGTGGCACAAAAAAGCAGGGCCTAGTTGCAAGGTGGCAAGGCCACATAATCATGGGGATTTTAGCAGCACTTGAGCTCATCTTAGATCCCAAGCCTCAACATTCCATCATTGTCAACAAGGTCCATTGGGAGCACAAAAGGAACTTCAAGATATGGAAGAGGAGCTCATTGAAGATAGAGGGAACCTCTTGGACTTACATGTTATGGTTACAATTTTAGAATGGGTGTTAGAAATAGGTATTGTTTTAGATTGAAAAAATCAATACCTACACACCATTGACAATATTGGCACATTATTAAAGCAACTCTTGGGAAAGGTACTATTTGAGTGTAGTGAGAGTAGCGATGACTTACTCCACATGGAGAAGCTTCAACTGCGCTATCAGGATATGGATGAAAGGTTGGAGCACATGGAGATAGGTGTACTTTAGTGTAAGGAGCCATCTCGCCCCAAGTAATCCTAAACAAGGAGCACTTGCAAATCAACTTTTGTGATACTCTAAGTACATTTTCATATGGTAGCAATGTTTTATTTTCTTCTCTCTTTTACTTAAAATTTTCTATAGGTTTTAGCTTTTCTGTATTTGGATTATAAACCTCATTTTTGTATACTTGTCAATTACTATGTTAAAGAAACTAAGTTAGTTTTGAGACTTTTGATCCAAATTCTCCAATTCTTCCTTTCGTCTAGTTTCCAAACTAGGTGGATAATGAAATTTGGGAATTTCAAGAGTTGGCGGGAATGTAAATGCTTCTTATGTTAATATAAAGATTTTGTTGGCTAATGAAATTTGGGAATTTTAAGAGTTGGTGGGAATGTAAATGCTTCTTATGTTAATATAAAGATTTTGAACTTGTGTTAGTCCGCACTCACGGGGGGTGTTACTCATTAATATGCATGAGATAAATTAAATACAATGTCAATTCCCATATTGTAAAGAATTGATAATGTTCATAATAAATGAATTAGACCAGGGATTCACAAAAAACATCTAAACACAAAATAATACACACACCTATACAAATATAAGATCCTATTGAAATTTTTACCCTCTTTTAACATTTTAACATATCTCTTATTCCTCATAAATGAAAAGTGATTTCAATTATTTACATTTTTAAAAAAATATTGTTTAAAATTTGCTCTTAAAATAGATTTAAAACCTTAAAAACACTAGAAAAAATTCCCTTTAACACCTACAATATAGTAAATCTAAACATAAAAATCAAATATTTAGATTACATATTTATTTGAAAAAACACATCTAAACTTAAAAATCAAATACATCCAGTGCATATTTATTAAATATATACATCCAAATTAAAAATAAAAAATAAAAAACATATCTTTTTTATTACATAATTAATAAATAATAAATACATATAACTGAATTTAAAAAATCAAATACTTTTATTGCATACTTTTTTAATATATACATCTAAACTTAAAAATTCTATATTTTATTTTTTATACATATTGATTAGATATTCTAAATCTAAAAGTCAAATGTCATACACTTTTAAACACTGAAATCTTCTATTTTTGTTAAATATTTTATTATATTTTTAATATCTTCATATTATTTTGTCATCACATATTATGATGATGATAATGATGCTTAACTGAGACTAAACTTTGGTTTATTGGACTAAAAGAAAGAATTATTTAGTTTGTTTTAAAATTGTACTCCTCTGTTCAAAGAATTTAGAAAGAAGTATCTCTTGCTCACTATAGTTTTGTGGGTATTGCAATAAAGATTATAAAACTGAGGACACTTTAAGAGAAAGTGATTTTCATCCTCAATGTTCATATTTTTACAAAAATAACAAATCCTCATATCATCAATTATTTATTCTAAAAACATTTTTAACATTTTTTCTCAATAATATTGGTAAACCGGTCCGTAAGTGACGTGGCCCACGAGCTCATGCTTGGCCCGACAAGAAATTTGTCACTAATCCGGGTCAACTAAATTTGCAAAATCGCGGGTTGCAAGGTTGAATCCATTTTGACAATGGAAATGGATGAAAATACTAATGTTTAACATAACTATAAACAAGTTTATGGCAAATTTTTTGCCGATTTTCTGAAAATCGCTCGATTTTCTGAAAATCGCTCCTCGATTTTGGGTCAAAACGCTGGCTCTTTAGACTACGGTAAACCGTAAGTATTGTATTTGCAAACAGAACACATTTATGTGATGAGTACATACGATCCTTTGGATCAAATATTTCCTTTTTCAGCTTTTTCATGGCTGTACTTTCACCATCCCATCCAATAATTTTTATTAAATATTTCACAATACGGAGGTCCAAATTATGCTATGACAGCAATGATACTGTTCCAAAGTCGCATTCCGCGTCTCTCAACTCATTAAATTTGACAATCTGAGTAATTTCCTGGTTTCATCACTCGTCCAACTTATCCTCATGACATCAATTATGCGGCTCCAAGTCCAATAACATGTAAGATGTGAAAAGAAAATAGTAAAAATGAGTTCTAAAATTATTAGAAAATTTAGTAATAAATTTTCTAATCTTATTGGGAAAAAATTTGATGAAGTAAAATTAAATTTTAAATTTATTTATAACCTTGATTACCTACAATATAATATTTAACTAGAAATTACTAGAAACCAATAGCTAACTATAAGAAATTATCACACTAGAACACTTCTACTTAGTCACAATCACTAATGACTTTTTTTCTAGCTTTCAGCTACAATACTTAAATCAATTCAAAATTCAATATTAGTTCTACATGATGATGCAAGTAGCTTTTAGCTCTATGTTTAATAAGTTTTTTATTCTTTTCTCCAAACTTTACAGGCAGTGTACCTTTTCTTTTTCTTCGCTTTCAATTTAACCTTTTTTTTCCAATATTTCTTTGTCTTCGTTATCCAATTCTTCTTGGCATATGTTTGTACTTTAGCTAATGTTGATTAATTTTTTTTCAACCTTCGTAAAGTAAAAACAAAATCTTCATATTTTTTCATCTCCTTTTCTATTGTTGTAATAATTTGAACAACTCTCATGGTTTTTTTAATTTATTTTTATGTTCTTTCCTATGTTGTATTGATAATATCTTTTCCATATTTACATTCATCTTCATTTTATTTAGGCTTTGCATGATATTCTTCAAAGAAAAACTATTTTGGCATCATAATCAAATTCAACTTCTATTACTAGGTTCTTCTCATATGTTTTTGTTGCTACAAAGTTGGTTTCAACTTCATTATTTTTAACTTTCGTTTTATCTTTTATATGTGTATCTTCATTTTCTTCACCATATTCACATTTTGGATTTAGTAAATAATAATTTTTTTCTTTGCATTTTTTTGAACAAATTTATGTATAGTTTTCATAAAAATTGCACTCTCTCTGTCTTGTATATCTTCTTCTACTTTAGCAGAGTCTTCAATTTTTGTTTTTTTTAATATAAGCTTCATTAAGAATTACAATGCTTTGCTAGTCTATAATTGCAACAATGATTGATGTTGCTCCCACTTTCACTATATATCATCTCAAAAATATTTCAAGGTTCTTTCGATGTAGTTGCTATTATCATCTTGGGAATAATGCTATCATCCAAAGGTTGTTTCAAAATCAATATATTAGCATTCCTATTATTTTTTAGTAGAGAGGCTCATTGTACAATCCAGATGCGTGTACAATTCAATATGAGGGGATGGGTAAGTTTGTCCGTTGAGTTGACACATGCTGCTTTAAAATAAAAATAAATAAATTATGTTCTAAATAGAAAAATAATATAAATTATAATAAAAAAAATGAATATATTGTAAAGTTTCTCAAGCTACACGTCAAGCATGGAGTATCACACACAACTTGACAAAAAAAAATTACAAGTAAAAAAAAAAAAAAAACTGAATAACATGTTTAAACCTTATACTTTTCAAAAATATTTCAACCATATATTTAAATAAACTATTTGAAGATCTATGTTAACTAAAAATAAAATATTTTAATAAAATAAAATATTATCAATAAAATATTTTAATACGAATTAATATTGATATATAATTAAAAATATATTAATAATAATACCCATTTTAATTTGTGCTGCAAAATATTTTAATGGCAATTATGTATATATTATATATCATTTTAATAAAATTGTGTATAGATTATGAAAAAAATGTTTAAAATGTTTATTTGGTCCTATATATACTCTATATAACATTTAAAAATACAATTTAAACAATAAAAAATTATACATTGTATTTTGCACTCCAATGAAATTTGCATTTCAAGAAATTTGATCTCTTTAGATAAATTTGATCCCTCTAGATTCATGTTAGATCCCTATTACATTGATCTGCTCATTTTAGATCCGTACTAGATGGATCTATGCTGATTAGATCCATTTGATATTTTGTCATGTCCTTATATGCTTCTTCTTATGAGCGTTCTTCAATACCATTAAAAACAATGTTCCATAAATCATCTATTCATAATCTAGTTCTCATTTTAAAACTCAAAATTCATATTGTTTTCTAGAAAAAAAAATAAAAATCAATGAAAAAATACATACTCGTAACTTTTAAATGATAATCTTAATTTTTTTTTCCACCCAAAATTATTCACTTAAAAAAATAATAATAAAAACAAGACAAAACCACAAATTTATCTTTTTCATAACTTTTTTTCATTGTTACTAATCCTCAAACACCTTTTTTTTTTCGACTAATTTAAAGTCTAAAATAAAAAAAATAAAAAAATAAAAATAAAAAATATCTACAAACAATTTTTTCCTTAAATTTTTTTTCCTCTCTCTTCTACCTATTTTCGTACTCTTCAAATAAATAGCTATTCTTGGAATTATTTTCTAAATACCCAATTCAAAACTAAAGCAGCTTTAAGCCTTTAAAAATAAGTCAAGTCTTCGAAAAATCTGATATTCCCACTAGTTTGCTAGAGCCTGCACAAACTAGCAATGATGGATGATGTCTATTATTGATAGTTCTTCTCTTTTCTTGATTTAATAGCGGCTCTGCAAGGCTCGCAACTCGCTCAGTCAACACTGGCTGTGCAAATAGTGACCAGATGTTTACAAACCCTCAAACCATGACACCTTCCTTTAAGAGGCAGAAGATTGTTCAAATTTGTTTAGCTACAGTAGTTAAACATTCACAAAATAATTCTTATTACCACACAATAGCATATAATAGATTTGTCTCTCTCTAACTTGAATTCTGATTGCTTAAATTTTTCTATTACCACACAATAGTATATAATAGATTTGGGTCTCTCTAACTTGAATTCTGATTGCTTAAATTTTTGGAAGTATATGATTAAAGAGACTTAAAAGATTTATGGAAAACTTTCTAGAAAGATCCTGAAGAATTTTTTAGAAAAATATTTCGAATGAAAATTATGATTATATAGAAAACTTTTTAGAAAGACCATGAAGGATTTTTTAGAAAAATCTTTCGAATGAAAATTATGATCATTTTAATATATACTGTACTAATTATTCGTAATGAGATTCTACTAGAAACTATTAATTAAATGAGAATAATTATTGCAATCCAACACTCATAGGCTTCTTCCATTAAAACTCTAACTTTGTCAGTTGACAACTATATAACTGAGCACTCCATCCTTCTAACCCTAACTTTACAAATTGAAAATAAACACAAAAACATTGATAAATATAATAACATTAAACAATTTTATGGGAAAATAAGCCACATAAATAGACTATAAAAATCTTAATATTATCCAGTAAATCTACATTTACTATCTTCCTTACCCTTTGTTGTAATATATTTTTATTTTTCTAATTTATTTTCTACATTTTGTTTTAATCTATATTTTAAATAAAATTTAAAAAAAAAAAAAAATTAAATGAAAAAAAATTAAAAAAAAAAAAAACTATATATATATATATATATATAATTATTAATTAATAATAAAATATAATTAATTAAAGTTATATTAATTAAATTTAAAATTAAAAGTCAATTAAATAAAAATATATAATTAAAAAATAAATAAGTCAAAGTTAAAAACACTCCTTTCACTTATTTTTTTTTGAGCCCACTAACATTTAAGGGGAATAAAATATTATTTTTATCAAACCATATGCCAAAGAAAGTTGATTGTTGATCCCCATAGTTGTTTTGAAAGCTATGGAGGGGTTAGCAATTCATGAGAAGATACCACGTAATAATAAAAATTGAGGACCCCTTTAAATGTGATTCTAATCATAGATTTATGCATTGGGATTAGGAATAATATTAGATTTAAAATTTATATTTTAGAAAATAATAACAAGTATTATTTTAATAACTTTAATAATTTGTAATCAATCCTAGAATTATAGTTTTACTATTTTATCAAATGAAATGCTATTTAAAATAAACTAAAAATAAAAATAATAGAACGATATTTCAAATTAATAAATAAACTTATTAAATAAAATTTGGCTCCACCTATAATGTATTTGACTCTTTACCCAATGAACACGAGTTTAGCATGTGAAGGAGGAGGAAGATCAACATTCAAAGGATCAACTACACATTTCAGGTAAGAAAAGCATCAATAAACCAATTCCTAGAATTGAAGACACATGATTTTCTAACAGTTCCAAGATTCTTGCAATAGATTAGAAATATTATTTATTTTTACTTTCTTGTTTAGGATTTTATTCTAGGAAAATTGTAACAATTGGGGATTATGTTTCCTATATATTGTTTGTTTTGAAATGTAAAAAGGGTTAGCTTTTGAGTGGAGAAAGACCCTCATATTTTTGTAAAGCCTCATATTACAAAGTTTTAATTCAAATGTTTATGACTTTAGTTTATTGACAGAACTCGTGTACATGTGATTTTTTTCTTGTGATTACATATCTCTTTTTGCATTTTTTTGAGGTTGTATAGGACACTAGGCATGGCTAGGTTGAGTATCAACCCTATGATTACATATCCCTTTCTGCATATGTTTGAGGTTGTATAGGACACTAGGCATGGCTAGGTTGATTATCGACCTCCTTGACAGCCTACCACAAAGTTATTTTCTTACTCAGTAGATTGTTAGTCATTAGTTATTTTTACCTATTTAGATGACTAAATTCTTATCCTAGATTTCTAGAAACAAAATTCATGAATATTGTGAGTTCTAAGAAATCTCACTGCCTTCATTTCCCTTAGGATAATTTTTTCATTATTCTACTACTCCATCAAGGCATGGCCAATCTCTCACTCCCATAAGACCAACTCAAGGACTTATGTCCCTCATTCTCACTATGTTTTCCACCTCTGAATTTACCACTCTGTTTTTGATTATCGAAGCCTTCTACTTTTACACCTTGGTTTGCCAAATAGCCTAAACCTTTTCCCCTATTCACTAAGTGCCTCAAGAAGTGGTGATTTTAAACTTCCTTTCTAAACTCTTTAGATAAATCAATCAAGGATTTCAGTTTCTAGGATTGCAATGCATAAAGGTTTGTCAAAACCCTGTTTTCACCTCCAAACCCTCATTCAAGTTTTTCAGTCAAAGACCTATTCCAAAACACATCCCAATAGGTCATGTAGGGTCTCCTAGGTTATGCATTGCTCTAGATTTCTAAAAACTCACTATTTTACATGTGCCCAAAGGTGAAATCAATTGAAAAATAAGGTGAGCTCATGATTGTCCAAAGGGTATCAAAAGGCCTTCAAGAAAGGACCTCCTAGATCAAAGCATAAAGTCTGCAAAAAGATAGTTGCCTATCTTGAAGCATTTATGCAGGAACGGTTTATGATGGTTATTAGCAGAAGAAAGGCAGGGTAAGAAGCTAAAAATCCTCAAGGACAGTCACAACAAAAGAGAAACAACATGCCCAAGTAAACCAAGAGTATCAATGGTTTTGTAGCTAATTGGCACAATAGGTGTTGCCTAGTAAGGGATCCATGCAAGAGATCACAAAGATAAAGATGCAACAGCATCACATAACATCAATTGAAGATTTATTTTGAGAGACCTTCTTAATGATGGAAAGCACAGTTTTCAAGGATGATGTCAGATGGTCACCTCTATGGCTTGTCAAAACAACAATTTTCACTACAGCAAAGGACAAGTTGTAGACAGTATCAGTGTGAAGGCTGCTTAAACTCCTCAAGGATAGTCACAGCAAAAGAGAAACAACATGCCCAAGTAAAAAAGAGTATTAGTGGTTTTATGACTGATAGGCTATGAGGTGTTGCCCAGCAAGAGGTCCATGCAAAAGGTTAAAAGGGGAATAGATGCATCAACACCATCAAACATAAAACCAAAGTTTCTAGGAATCATAAATAAGAAAATTAAAAGGGTCCTTAAAATCTAGAAGTCTAGAAAGGTAGGCAAAAGTGACCTAAAGGTCATAAAACTCCATTATAAAGTCAGAAGGCTTTCAGAGGACGTTTGAAAGGAGGCCTCCAAGATTGAAATAAGATAAAAGGGGTTTTATTTGTCACTACAACAAGAGGAAAAATTCTAAAAAGAGTATCAGTGAAGGCTGCCTAAGTTTTCAAGTACAATCAAAGGATTGTCAAAAGCAGTATGAGGGAGCCTAAGTTTTCTGTCAGATAAGAAAATCAAAGTGAGCATGAGTTTCTACTATTAGGTAGGTAAGGTATCAAAACTCCCAAAAGTTTGAACAAACCTGCTATGGCAAAAAAAAATGAAAAATATGTGAGTAAGAAATTTCAAGTCAAATATTTAGAAGGGATTTGTTCATCTGTCCAAACACACCATCACCAAAGGAAAGGGTCACTTTGACAAAAGATCAAACCATCTGCAAAAGAGTCAAAGAGATATTGGTGAAAGTCATAAAGCGACCAATGACGAAGTAAAAAAACAGACATTAGCAAAATGGGTTGTGATTTTAAATTTATTCAAATCAAACGGTATAAATACTTTTTCATTATCACTCTCACTCATTATCATTTGCACAAACAGTAAGAGAGCTTTTGAAGAAAATCAAGGTTTTTTTGGCAAGTTTTCGGGTAGAAGACACTATGCTACGCGCTTGTGCACAACCCTTGTGCATTTTACAACTAATTGTTACGCTCCTGTAGCAGCACACTACACTTTCACTTTGTGTAGGAGAAGCCCAATACCCTGCTGCCATTCAAGCGTTGCCTAACCGCGTGCAGGCTCTATCCGCACTACGCTCCTTCCAGTTCAGGTGTTGCACGACAGCGTGCAGAGACCGCTCGAGACCACTGGCAGCTCCGTGTGTTGTGATCTTGTGCATTTAGGGCTGTGCAGGAGGACCCGACTACCCGTTCAGGCCTCGCCCGTGCTACGCTCTTGCATTACGTTTAGGGAAAACCTGATAGGACGTGCAGAAGCCACCCAACTGGCCCGTGCTGCACTCTTGTGTCTCTTTTCTTTAGCTGTGAGGTTTTTGAGAGTTATTTAGACATCTTCCACCTTTTCCTGTTGTCTAAAGGTAGAATTATAAAGAAATGTGAAGGGTAAACTTAAAGAAAGAGGAAAAAACCCTAAATGAAGAAAGGCTAGGTCCCCACATTTGCAAGCATTACTGATTGAAAAGCTCCCATCCATCTACACACTGAGATCACATTGAGGCCAAAAGTTTCCTTCTTCACTCCTCTTTTCCCCTCCAAATTTTCAGATCATTTCCGTACTCATTAACCTCTCATTTTCCCTCTCCATATCATCTCCCAAGTAGATCAGGGTTTTGTTTTCAAAGGTAAGAATAAATGACAATATTCCTAGAGAAGGCAGTGTCAAAAGTGGCGAGAGAGGCCAAAGGCCTAGAGAACAGTAGAGGAAGGGTGGGAAAGCAAATGGGTTTGAGCCTGTAAACACTAAAGAATTGACTGCTTATCCTTCTATAGTTTTATATTTCCAAGAGGTAGGATGCTATGAATTCTGTGAAAAAGTACAGAGAGTCCAAAGTCACCCTCAGTTGACCAAACTTTTTGTCCTTAACCTGCATGAACAACAAGTACATCTAGATAGAGTGAATTTTGAGCTGACCACCAATGTAATCTCTATGTCCACTGGAATACATTGCATGGGAGAAAAATGGTTCAAACAGGTGTATCTGGACCTAAGCCATTATCAACCCTTATTAAAACCAAGTTGCCAAGCTGATTGCAAAACTGTTTTCCCCTTTTCTCATTTGTTGGACAGATATGCTCCTTTAATGAAAATCATTATGAAATACTTCACCTATGAGGGTAGATTTTCTATATTGTACTCTTACCACATAATAATTCTCATGCATTTCACTAGGGCCAACCTGCTACATTTTCCCTAATACCTTTATAAAAGTATTGATAAAATTTCATCCATTGCGCAGAGACATCCTTCACAGAAAATGCAAAGTCTTTTCCACCACTCCCTCATCAAAATGATTGTCTTACACCAATTAGAGAAATAAGGCATCCCATGGGAATTTTTCATTGCCCATGATGTTTTCACAAATCCACAGCCTCTTCCTTTGCAAAGTTTACCATCATCAGCTCATCCACCTTCCTCCACTCCTCCATCACCCCTCACTGACCATGAATCATCCTCTTCACATGAATCCTCTCCCCAAATATGACTCCCTCTTTCACCTTCTCCTAAAGCCTCAAAACAGGAAGAAATCAGTGACAAAGAGGAACATGGCAGTCAAGAATAAAATGACACTCAAGAGGAAGAAACAAGTAATGAGGAATCAGAAAATAAAATTGAAGAAAGTGATTGTGATGATGAAAAAGACAAAGAAGAAAGTGTTCACGAGGAAGAAAGCAGTGACAAAGAGGAAAATCACAGTCAAGAAAAAGAAGATAGTGATAAGGAAGAGAACAATAACAAAGACAATTAGCCTAATGATGAAGAAGAAACCAATGACAGTCCAAGGATAGAGGCATATTTTGATGAGAAAAATAGTCAAGGTAAAGAAGAAAAAAGTGAGCCCAATAATGAAGACATTGGGCCAAACAGTGAAGGGGCTAATGACAGTCATAATGAAGAAAACCTAATGACTGATAGCCCTAACAAAAGTGACAGAAGTGATCCCATGAACTCAAAGGGCAGCCAAGAGGATGAAAATGCACCAAGCAGTGATGAGGACACCTCTAACCATGACAACAAAGAAAATGACAATGTAAATGATAATGTTGCAAACATGGAAGATGACAATGCAGAGGACATGGAGGAGGATGACAATGATGAAGATCAAGGTAATGATACTAGCATGGGAGAAAATGAAAGTGCCTCTCAAGAAGGTAGTCAAGAACAAAAATAAGAAAACACACATGCAAGGATCATTACTAAGGAGAAAAACAATCTTAATGTCACCAATGATGGAGATATCCATATGAAAATTATTACACCTTTCCCTCTTACCTATCAAAGAGGAGAGAGGCATGTGTTTGGTGCCTCCAAAGGGCAAGGGGCCATGCCATCCTCCTCAACTCAGAAGATTGACAAAGGTAAGCAAAAAGTGGAAGAAGAAGAGGAAGATCATGAAAAAGAAAGAGAGTTTGAACTTATTCACATAAACAGTGAGGATGAGAATGAAACAAGAATTTAAAACTCCCTCCTTCAAGACAGGAATGCACAAATCAAGGACTTGGAAGCTGAATTAGAAAGAGAAAAAGATTTCATTCACTTTTATCAGATGCAATACAAGCAAATGAGAGCCCAACAGGCCATCCATGAAACAAGAACACTCAGGTATCGGAAAGAGGCTCAAAGGGTACACGTGAAGTTGGAAGAGTTCATGGGCACTTACAAGGAAAGTAGTGATGAGGAAGGTCAAACTAGAAGGAGACCTAGAACTATGGGTCTAAGGAAAGCATTGGCAAAGCAGAGGGAAGAAGAATCAACCCAAGCAAAACAACTTTCTCTCTATGAACTCCTTGCAATGGAAATTGAACATGATAGGGAATCATGGCTTGAGAGGGCTAACATAAACCTTGAGGCTAAGATAGAGAAGGAAAATAAAGAATTGGATTTACAAAGAAGAATGACCAAGCATTATGCCCAAAGAAACCAATTTGCAAGGGCAAAACTCAAAAAGGCCCAAATTGAGATCCAAGCCCTAAAAAAGGAAAAGAGCCAAGATAACCTTAGTATTTTGGCTCAATCTTCTCTACAGGTCTCCCAAGACCCATGAGGCATACTTCCTACAAATTTGGGAGAGTTTTGACAGGTTTTTGTTTTTTGCAAATTTTGAGGCTAGGAGTGCAACACACCTGGTGCGACGCTCTTTTTCGGGGCACGTTCAGGAGGAAAGGATTACATTTTTGGGTTCCTCATCACTCATATAGCATGCTCAAATTTTTTTAGATCAATTGGAGTTGTTTGGTCCCCCAAAAGGGTAAAAAACACTCACTTTTTCATTATTCTGCCTACTTTTCAGGACATGTGCTGCACTCCTAGTAGTCTTGGTATTTTCACTTTTTGGATAGGTTGTAGAGGTAATATTGGGGAAAAAATTGTAGATCTAGAAATCAGACTTCAAGGGATTTCCAACGAGCCATCATGGAGCCTTTTCCGACATCGGGAACGCCTCCAAAACACTGCTGTAAGAATACCCATTTTTCCTGTTCCTGTGCTACGCTCCTGGCATAAAATTTCATTTCAAAACACAGTGCTACGCTCCTATGGTTTAAAAGTAAAAATGTTTATTTGGAAAGTTTTGGGAGGCATTTCAGGGCCTAAAGGTCAATTTCTTTGCTACAAATGGCTGAAAAGATATTTATTTTATATATTTTTGTGCCTTGCGCCTTGCAAGGCCTCAAGGACAATAGAGATACTTCTGATTAGCCAATAGACTTATAGATACTCTTTTAGGTTTTCCTCCTTTTTTGTTATATAGAGCATGATGATTCATTGTAAGTGTGGGCTTTTGATGACCTTGAGAGCAATACATGGTTTTTGGAGGTTGAAGAGAAATTTGGTGTTGTGGAGCTTGTGGATGATTTACCTTGATTGATGATGATGAAGGCTTTCTTGTAGGATCCCTGAGTTTAGTTAATGGTGATGTATCTCTTATTTGTTCATGTTTTCTTGTTGATCATATGTCCATATTTCTATATTGCAATAGCTTAGAAAAGTATAGGTTGAGAAATGTTTTTTGAGGAACCGTCCTCCTATTTGCTATTGTCTTTATGTTTTCCTCTGCTGGGTTAGCTTAAGGAATTATTAGTTGCTCCTTAGGCCCACCTAAGCTTGTTTATTTCATCATTGGATTTATATTCTAATTTACAAATATGATTCATGGTAAGCCCTGCTTATTTGATACTATGTAAACTCTGTCATGAAATCTCTCTTTGATGTATTGATTGTTAGGTTAAGTTAAAGAGGTCTTGTTTCGATCTTTCCCTTTGTATATTCTTATATGTTTGCCTCAAATTTCTTTATAGTTTAATGAATGATTTTTAGGAGTTCCCTCTTCATTTATTGATACTATTTGTCTCTTATATGTTTTCAAATCTTGAAAGTAGGATCATTAGAGTTAGATAAGTTTTCTTGCTTCCTTTGTTCCACTGGATTGTTTATCTTAAATGTTTATTTGTTTAAAAGTATTGTCATTGATTAAATGGTGTGCCCTATCTCATGATTAGTATATTTTTCTTATTAGTGTTTAAGATCTTCTTGTTCATAGGTATTTAACAAAGGATTCTTAGCTGCCCTTTTCCCTACCTGGGTTCCCCAAACTTAATGTCCATCTCACCTCACACATAACTTTAAAGATCCATTGACTACACTATATTTGCCCTATGATGTACCCCGATTCAGTATTGAGATATCAATGACTTCATATACTCCATAGCCCAATGTTTGAGAACCTCTCATTCCACTTATCCTACTCGATCATCATACCCAACCAAACAAACAAACAAACCCTACACTTAACAACCAGCCTAAAATCAACCATCTAAAGCGAACAAATTTACATCCTTCGCACATAATAGAGAGAGCCCTCTCTGAATCTAGGAAGGCTAGGTCCTAGGACTCCAAAGACTGGTCTGATGTTACCTTGTGCATTTGGTTTACCAATCTGCTAAATCACAGGACACTAACATAATGGCAATCACGGTGGGACCTTCTGAGTACATAGTTGCCTGAATACATCTTAAAGACTCATTTTACCCTTAGTTAGACTTAGAAAATCCGATGGTTCATCGACACCTCATCGCCACACTAACATAATGGTGATCACGGTGAAATAGTATCCTATGATTTATAGCTACCTCATCACTATCACTAACACAATGGTGATCATGATGCAACCTCTGATGTCAATGACTATCTAAGTATCCCTTAGGACTTCAGAAACCTTCATAAAATCATAGAGAACTCAACTGATAGCCAAGAGTAGAACCTAGTTAAAAGTTCAAAAAACTTTCAGTATTTCTAAATTTTGAGTTTGAAATCTGTCTTTGCGAAGAATCAATACCAGATCTCATCCAGACCCAAACCCTTGTACTATAGTTGATGACCTAGAAAGGATTTTGTGGCAAACTTCTGAAACTGGAAACTTAACTATTGTTGGAACCATTCATAAAGCAAGCTCTATCCTTGAACAACTCACAGCCTTGCAAGATTCTTAGTTTGACTTGCACCATACGAGAAACCTTTTTAGAACCAAGTCACACAGTGAGATTGGCCATACTGACCTTGAGCCCATAGATTTGCAACATAGTTCTAGTAGAGAATCCTCTCCTTCCACCCCACCTGATTTTCAACTTCTCCACCACTTCAGCTCTTTCCATACCAAATCTACTTAGAATCAGTCTATTGGTCCAAGTACTTCCGCCACACCCATCTGTATTACCGTTGTGCAAACCACCTCGCTTCATCCTACACCTCCCCTCACAAGCCATCCACTTGTAAATCCACCATTAGCTCCTATCATGGCAACTTGATATGCTTCCCTGGTTTTACCACAACCTTTGGTACCTTTGCCAAATGACTACCAGTCTCAAATCCCTCACTTTACCGGGGCTGAATCTACCACTGCCCAACAACATGTAGATAGAATAAATGATGCTTTTGACTACATGGAACTAGAAGAGGAAACCATGAAGATGAGGATGTTTGCCCAAAGCCTAGGAGGAGAAGCTAAAAAATGGTTCAAAAACTTAACTCCAAATAACATACACAAGCTCCCTTCTCTTTACCAAACTTTCATAAACAAGTGGGAAATCATGAAAAACCCCCTCCAAATCCTTTCTCAATATAACAATCTTAAGAGGAATACGAGGGAGAGTGTCTAAGATTATTGCACCAGGTTTAACAGTGTCTACAATGCCCTCCCACCCCATATGAAACCCCCACTAGGCCTTGCCTTAGCTAAATTTCCGGAAGGTTTTGACCTGGACATGGCCTATCAGCTAAGAGAAAGAGAGCCCCTAAATTTAGAAGACATGCAAAGGGAGCTATAAGTGTAGATTCCAAGATTCCAAGATTGACAACCTACTTAGGACCATGGAGAGAATGATAGAGAGAATAAGCATAAATGAAAGAGCACCCCCTAGGGAGAACCAACTAAATCCTCAAAACATAAACCGTAATCATAACTTCAGAAGAGACCCACCCCAAATCAGGCAAAGGGAAAATGATCAACAAACCAAGCCACCTTTCCAAGATAACTATGTAGATGAAGGGGAAAGAGATATTGAACAACCAAATGAAAATCACCTAAAGTTAATAGGCTCTGATAACGAGGGTGATGTTTTTCTCACAGAAGAAGAACAAGGTTTCTTCTCCTTAGATCTAAATGAAGCAAGCTATGAAGACTCTAAAGACTATGAGTTGGGATTGGAAAACGCCATAATCGAAGTCCATAGGAAAATATGATCTTAGGAGTAAGAAAAACCAAGACAACTCCAAGAAGAACAACTTAGACACTATTGTTAGGAAAACCCCCGAAAAAATTCTTAAAAGAAAAACAAAAAATACCAACACCATGGCTCAGAAAACTGATCCTAACAAAGACAAAACTAGCCAACCAAGTGGTGACACAAGCTACCCTAGTACCTCTACTAGTGGCCCTGAAATTTTTTTATTGTCTAAAGCCCCAAATCAAAATCAGCAAATTAAAAATGTAGAAAAATTTATGGCTGATAAAATTGATGTAAATATTTCTAAAACACAAATGACTTTTATTTTTGAAGGAGAGATTGCTAAAATTAAGATAACCATGCCTCTCACTAAGATGATTACCCAATGCACATACAAATCTCAAGTTCTGAAAGTTATAAAAATAGGGAATGATACTGATACTTTACACTTGGCTGATGACACACCTGAACTGTTGTTTGGACCCAAAATAGAAGGAAAATATCAAGAAGGAGCCATTCCCCCTTTCTATATCGGCCTAAACATACATGACAAAATCTTAGATAATGCCATGCTAGACTTTGGTGCCTCTCACAATCTTATGCCAAAGGTTTTGATGGAGACTTTAGGCCTAGAAATAACTAAACCTTACACAGACTTATACTATTTCGATTCAAGTATAGTCAAGTGTTTGGGCCTAATCCAGGACCTTTGTGTAAATCTGGCACAAGTGTCGGCTAAAAACCTAGTTATGAACATAGTAGTGGCAGATATTCCCCCCAATTATGGCATGCTTTTGTCCAGATCATGGGGAGCCAAGCTTCAAGGGAACCTCCAAATGGAGATATCATATTCCACCATCCCTGTCTTCAATCAAACTAGGATATTATACCAAGAATCCCACATGAAGTATATGGTGAGTAGCCTGGATAGGCCAAACAACACCCCTGTTTATTCCACCCATTTAGATTTGGAATCTTTCATCTTGTATATTGAAAATGACATTGGTGAACAAGTGAAGCAAAATAAGAAAGAACTAGGCCCTCCAGAACACTCACACTTGCCGTCAAATGAGGAACATGACTACTTGAACTCTAGCAGCCCTGAACAACAGCATAGTGGCAAACATGAACTAGAAACAATTTGGAACATGAGCTTTGATGGCCCTTATGGAAAGGCTAGTTCAGGAGTTGGTGCCTAGATACATAACACTAATGAGGGACATTCATACAAACTATACTTTCAATGCACTAATAACATCATAGAATATGAGGTTCTTCTCCTTGGTTTTCACTTGCTCGAAGACTTAGGAGCTAAGAAAATATCTTTCCAGGGAGATTCAGAACTTATCATTAAACAAATCAAAGGTAAGTATTCAACAAAGAATCCAAGATTAAGAGAGTACAGAAATTCAGCCCTAGACATCCTCAAAACGTTTGAGAAATATTTTCTCATTTACATTCCTAGAGCCCAAAACAGTCTTGCCAATGAACTTGCCTTTGTTGCTAGCAATTGTCAAATACCACATGCTAGCGAACAATACACTGTCAAAGTAAAAAATTGTCCTACAGTGCCTAAAAACATTAACCACTGGTAAGTGTTTGAGGGTGATAAACAAATAAATGATTTTCTACAATCTAGAAATGAATTTACATTACCTAGCTTAGAGCTTGAGAAATATGTTTTTTGCTAAAGAAAAATATCATGAAACAAAAATATCCTCTGTTGCTGATATAAATATTCTTACACAGCCTTATGAGGCTGAAATGTTTGAGGACCCAGACCAAAAGGACCTTGAGATCCTACAATGTAAGAAAGCCACATTACCAAGAGGCCTTGCGCCTTTAGAAGAGTTGTTCGACTTTAACGATGTAGCCAAAAAACCAAAGATAGAATCTACAAAAACTGATGTAGAGCAGTACAACATAGGAAACATAAAGGAACCCAAGATGATTAAACTCTCCAAGACCCTTCCTCCTCATATAAAAGAGAAGTATATTGAAATTTTTAAGGAGTTTAAAGATGTGTTTGCATGGGGGTATGAAGACTTAAAATCATATGACACAAGAATTATTCAACGCAAGATCTCTCTCAAGGAAAATCAGAAACCTTTCAAGCAAAATTTAAGGAGAATAAACCCTGTTTTGCTACCTTTAGTTGAACTAGAAATTAAAAATATGTATGATGCCAGGATCATAGTTCCCCTTAGATACTCAAAGTGGGTTTCCAACCTTTTGTCAGTTAGGAAGAAGACTAGGGAGATTAGACTTTGCATTGACTTTAGAAATCTGAACAGGTCCTCTTTGAAAGATAACTATCCCTTGCCTAAAATGGACCACATACTTCAAAAGGTAGTTGGCTCTAAGAGAATCTCACTGCTTGATGGTTTTTCTGGTTACAACCACGTGCTAGTATTCCCAAGTGATTAGCATAAAGCTGCTTTCACCACACCTTGGACTACATTCATGTATGTTAAAATTCCATTTGGGCGATGAATGAGGGGGTCAATTTCCAAAGGGACATGGATATAGATTTTTCAGAAGACATAGGCTACTTCATAGTCATTTACCTCGATGACATCACTGTTTACTCTAAGACTGATGAAGAGCACTTAGTCCACTTGAGAAATTTTTTTGAAAAATGTAGGAAATATGGCCTAACTTTGAATCCCAAGAAAACATTATTTGGTCTCCAAGAAGGAAAACTCCTAGGCCACATCATCTATGAGGAGGGAATCAAAATAGACCCAAAAAGGATTGAAGGCATATTGCAAATCAACCATCCAAGAAACATTAAGGAATTGCAATCTTTCATTGGGAAAATCAACTTCTTGAGGAGATTCATCCCCAACCTTGCTGAACTTTTGAGAAATATTACAAACATGCTTAAAAAGGAAATAGGAGTTAAGTGGACTTTAGAAGCCAAACAATCTTTTGAACTGGTTAAGCAAGCGCTCACCTAAACACTGGTCCTAATAAGTCCTGATTTCACCAAAGACTTCTATATTTTCTCAGTTGCCTCTGAACATATCGTGGCTGTTGTTTTATTACAAAAGAACATGATGGGGAGGGAACAACCCATAGCCTTCTTCAGCAAATCCCTTAGAGATGCTCCCCTAAAGTACAACATCATGGAGAAGCAGGCCTTTGCATTGATTAAAGCATTGAAAGATTTTAGAGTTTATATCTTACATTCTCATATCATAGCTTTTGTTCCTCACACATTTTTCAAAGAAATTTTAAATCAGGACCAAGATGGTAAAAGAGGAAAGTGGATTTCTATTATTTAAGAATATGACTTAGAAATCAAACCCACTAAATTGGTTAAAGGGAAAGGGCTTGCTAAAATTATGGCTGAAACAAATCTCCAAGCATTAGATATGAATTTCGTTGAAACTTTACAAGAACAAGAAGAATGCACAACTCATCATATTGAAGAGGCAGTTTTGAATTCATCTTGGTATGTTGATATCCTTTATGTATTGTTCTATCTTAATTCTCCTCCTACCTTATCAAATACAAAAGAAAGATTCCTCAAACAAAAAGCTCTGAATTTATGCATTTTTGATGGAGTTTTATATTGGAAAAATCCTATTGTTATATTTCTTAAGTGTTTGCTTGAGGATGATGCAAGAAAGATCATGCATGAAATGCATGAAGGAGAATGTGGGGGCCATATTTACTGGAAAACCACAGCTAACAAAATTCTAAGAGCTGGCTACTATTGGTCCACCCTTTTCCCTGACACCCACAAACTAGTCATGACTTGCCATAAGTGCCAAATTTTTGATGGCAAGAGAAAACTTAACTTTATCTTTGCATCCCATCATTGTTGAAGCTCCTTCTAGACAATGGGGTTCAGACTTCATTGGAGAGATCCACCCTACTTCATCTTCCCAACACAAGTGGATCCTCACCACCACTGATTACTTCACCAAGTGGATAGAAGCCATCCCCTCTAGGAACGCCACTAATTCAGTCATTATCAAATTTCTTGAGACCAATATCATGTCTAGATTCAGTTGCCCTAGAAAGATCATCACAGACAATGCTACCGCCTTTATATCCAAAAGAATGGTTGAATTTTGTTATAAATATCACATCACATTAGGTCCACAGCTTATTACCGTCAAGGTAATGGGCTAGCTAAGTCCTCTAATAAAAGCTCGGTCAATATCATTAAGAAGCTTCTAGAACAGAATAAAAAAGCATGGCATGGAAAACTAGTACATGCACTATGGATTGATATACTAACCACCAAGAAATCCATCGGTATGTCTCCCTATCAACTAGTGTATGGCATGGATGCTATTTTACGAACATATTTGGGAATCTCGGTGATAAAACTGCTACAAGAAGTGCAATCAGAAGAGAATGACATGCATAGAAGGCTGAACCAAAACTATCCATTTGCAGCAGACAAGAGAGGAGGTTTACAAAAGGACATAAGTAGTACAAGGAAACATGAAGAAAATCTTTGACAGAAGGACCAAGGACAATTATTTCTAGATTGGAGATAAAGTGCTGAAATGGGACTCAAGGAAGGAAGACAAAGGTAAACATGGTAAGTTTGAAAACTTGTGGAAAGGGCCATTCATTATCAGTTCAGTTAGAGGTAACAATGCCTTCTTTTTACAAGAGCCGGATGGAGCTGAAGCATTTGGAGGTCCTGTCAATGGCAGGACACTAAAGCACTACTTTTGTCAATGTTTCTAGTTTTTAGGCCTTCACTCATTGTACATACCATTGCTTGATGAAAGGCCATAAAGAGAAAAACACAAAAACATAGAAAACAAGAAAAGGAGGGAAGATTTGAAAAGAAGGTACAACCCCATACCCAAAAAATAGTGATACTGAAAGTGTGCAAGCCTAAATGCCACTAGTTGTTCTAAAAAAAAGGTCTTGTTCAGTCATCTAGCCTAATCATGGCTGAACATGTTTTAAATTTATTGTTGATAGGTTAGTGAAAGAATACTGGTCAAATCATTAAGCTTGACCTGTCAAAAGAGAATAGATTAGGAATGAATGATATTGGTTCCACATGCTTAAATCTAAACCAAAGAGAAGGATAGGGATGATTAAATAACGATGAAACCCAACCCTTAATACCTTCTAATTTTTTTTTTTATGAAATAATGTTTGTGTGCAGCTTGTCTCAATGGCACAACTCATGATGAATCAGATTGTCTAATCTTGGTTCAAATCATGTTTTCAATTTCATGTCAATAGCTTAGGGAACGAAGTTTGTCATACTGCTTAATCTTGACAGTCAAATAGTCTAGGTAGAGAATAAGAAGAGTTCACTAGCATAATTTGAACTCTTGGAAGAAATAAGTGTATAAGTAGATAGTTTGTTTTTACTTTCAAAAGAAAAGGATGTCAAGGGTCTGCTAGTTCAAGTGCACCCAAGGAAGAAATTTTTTTTTAGGACAGTAGGTTGGGTAGGTAAAGATGAAGTTGAGCTAATCATGTTTTCAGATTATTGAGATCACAACTTCAAATAAGTAGCAACAAATGAAAGAAGAAGAATATGCCCAATGGATAAGGCACTGGTCTTCATAAACCAAGAGATCTGAAGTTCTGGACAACTCCTTAAAAGGAGCCGCCCTTCCCAAGTGGAACTGATGTTAGTCATCACGAATTTTTACCTGTTTAGATGACTAAGTGCTTATCTTAGATTTCTAGAAGAAAAATTCATGAATCTTGTGAGTTCTAAGAAATATTCTAAGAAATATCACTGCCTTCATTTCCCTTAGGATAATTTTTTCACTGTTCTACTACTCCATCAAGGCATGGCCAATCTCTCACTTCCAGAAGACCAACTCAGGGACTTATGTCCCTCATTCTCACTATGTTTGTTGCCTATGACTTTACCACTCTGTTTCTGATTTCCTAATCCTTCTACTTTTACACCTTGGTTTGCCAAGTAGCCTAAACCTTTTCCCCTATTCACCAAGTGCCTCAAGCAGTGGTGATTTTAAACTTCCATTCTAGGCTCTTTATATAAACCAATCAAATATTTCAATTTCTAGAATTGCAATGCATAAAGGTTTGTCAAAACCCTGTTTTCACCTCCAAACCCTGATTCAAGTTTTTCACTCAAAGACCTATTCCAAAAGACATCCCAATAGGTAATGTAGGGTCTCCTAGGTTATGCCTTTCTCTGGCCTTCTAAAAAATCACTATTTTACATGTTCCCAAAGGTGAAATCAAATGAAAAATAAGGTGATCTCATGATTTTCCAAAGGGTATCAAAAGGCCTTCAAGGAAGGACCTCCTAGATCAGAGCATAAAGTCTGCAAAAAGATAGTTGCCTATCTTGAAGCATTTCTATAGGAATGGTTTATGATGGTTATCAGCAGAAGAAAGGTAGGGTAAGAAGCTAAAACTCCTCAAGTATAGTCACAAAAAAAGAGAAACAACCTGCCCAAGTAAACCAAGAATATTAATGGTTTTGTAACTAATTGGCACAACAGGTGTTGCCCAGTAAGGGATCCATGCAAGAGATCACAAAGATAAATATGCAACAACATCACATAACATAAATTGAAGATTTATTTTGAGATACCTGCTTAATGATGGAAAGCACAGTTTTCAAGGATGATGTCAGATGGTCACCTCTATGGCTTGTCAAAACAACAGTTTTCACTACAGCAAAGGACAAGTTGTAGAGAGTATCAGTGTGAAGGCTGCTTAAACTCCTCAAGGATAGTCACAGCAGAAGAGAAACAACATGCCCAAGTAAAAAAGAGTATCAGTGGTTTTATGACTGATTGGCTATGAGGTGTTTCCTAGCAACATGTCCATGCAAAAGGTTAAAAGGGGCAGAGATGCATCAACACCATCAAACATAAAACCAAATTTTCTAGGAATGATAAATAAGAAAAGGAAAAGGGCCCTTAAAAGCTAGAAGTCTAGAAAGGTAGGCAAAAGTGACCTAAAGGTCATAAAACTCCATTATAAAGTCAGAAGGCTTTCAGAGGAAGTTTGAAAGGAGACCTCCATGGTTGAAATAAGATAAAAGGGGTTTTATTTGTCACTACAACAAAAGGGACAAATTCTAAAAAGAGTATCAGTGAAAGCTGCCTAAGTTTTCAAGTACAGTCAAAGGATTGTCAAAAGTAGTATGAGGGAGCCTAAGTTTTCTGTCAGATAAGAAAATCAAAGTGAGCATGAGCTTCTACTATTGGGTAGGTAAGGTATCAAAACTCCCAAAAGTTTGAGAAGACCAAAAACCTGTGTTATGGCACCTCCCAACAAGTCAGAAGTGGTCAAATAAAAACACAGTAGGCATAATGTATAATCTTTGACAAAAAGAGTAAGGAAAACAATTTCAGTCTATTAGTGCCAAGAAGGATAGTTTGCATAGTGCCCAAGCCTCTAAAGTATTTATAAGGGATCTATTCATCTGTCCAAACACACCATCACCAAAGGAAAGGGTCACTTTGACAAAAGATCAAACTATCTGCAAAAGAGTCAAAGAGATATTGGTGAAAGTCATAAAGCGACCAATGACAAAGTAAAAAAATAGACATTAGCAAAATGGGTTGTGATTTTCAATTTATTCAAATCAAAGGGTATAAAGACTTTTTCATTATCACTCTTGCTCATTATCATTTGGACAAATATTAAGAGAGCTTTCGAAGAAAATCAGGGTTTTTATGGCAAGTTTTCAGGCAGAAGACACTGCACTACGCACTTGTGCACAACCCTTGTGCATTTTACAACTACGTGCTGCACTCCTATATCAGCACACTACGCTTTCACCGTGTGTAGGAGAAGCTCGATACCTTGTCGTTGTTCAAGCCTCGCCTGACCACGTGCAGGCTCTGCCCACACTACGCTCCTGCCATTTCAGGTGTTGCATGACAGTGTGCAGAGACCGCTCGAGCGCTACAAACTTGGGTGTGCTGCGTGTAGAGACCACCGAAAGCTCCCTGTGCTACGCTCATGTGCATTCAGGGCTGCCCAAGAGGACCCAAATACCATTTCAGGCCTTGCTCATGCTACGCTCTTGCATTATGTTCAGGGCAAAGCTGATAGGACGTGCAGAAGCCACCTGACTGGCCCGTGCTGCACTGCTGTGTCTCTTTGCTTCAGCTATGAGGTTTTTGAGAGGTATTTAGACATTTTCCATCTTTTCCTATTGTCTAAAGGTAGAACTATAAAGAAATGCGAAGGGTAAACTTAAAGAAAGAGGAAAAAACCCTAAATGAAGAAAGGTTAGGTCCCCATGTTTGCAAGAATTGTTGACTGAAACGCTCCCATCCATCTACACACTAAGAACGCATTGAGGCCAAAAGTGTCCTTCTTCACTCCTCTTTTCTCGTCCAAATTTGCAGATCATTGCCTTCCTCATTAACCTCTCATTTTCCCTCTCCATATCATCTCCTGAGCAGATCAGGGTTTTGTTTTCAAAGGCAAGAATAAAGGAAAAAATTCCTAGAGAAGTCAGTGTCGACAATGGCGAGAGAGGGCAAAGGCATAGAGAACAGTAGAGGAAGGGTGGGAAAGCAAATAGGTTTGAGCCCGTAAACATTAAAGAATTGACAGCCTCTCCTTTTATAGTTTCATATTTAAAAGAGGTAGGATGCTATGACTTCTGTGAAAAAGTACAGAGAGTCCAAATTCACCCTCAGTTGACCAAAATTTTTGTCTTTAACCTCCATGACCATGAGCATGATTCCAACCTTTAATCGCTTTGTTCAAAGAGATAAGATTTAGTGACAAAGTTCATTAGTAATTTCATGAGGAAATCAAGAAAATCATCAATGTATCTTTAATTCATAAATATGTCCACTAACCCTAATTACATAAATGTGTTGTAGTGAAGAACAGGAAAGTCGTAAGTGGTCTTTGGTCTCCCTCAATCATGGTTTCAGAGCCTAGGGTATATTATTCAAGGATAAGAGGAAAAAATGAAGCTTTTGGAAAAATTCTGGTCAAGTTTACATGGTGCTATAGGACTCTACAAGATTAATGCTACATGAATTTATGCCTTAGGAGATTAATTCACATGCTCTTGGAAATGGCATAGTTGGATTTTGCTCATAAATATCTTTCCAACGATATGCTAAAGTATAGCAAAGGCCTCCCGGATCATAATTTATTGCCAATCAAATGTGACTAGCCCGAAGGTCAAAGTTGCAACCCTAAATATGGTGGCAGGGTCAAATTGCTGAAAATTTGGTGGTTTTTCCCAAACTTGGCAGAGAAGCTAATGAAGAGGCAATTTGATGTGGAGCAAGTGACAAAACAAGAGAAAAAGTGGTGATTGGTGCACAGTTAGCACATGCGGTCCCCACAGAAGGCCTTCCCTAGAAGAATAAAAATGAGGTGCAAAGAGAAGTCCCGATATGACACACAACTGAGAGTATGTGGCCAAATCAAGTCAAAATGCGTAGAGAACGTGTTTGGCGGTGACTCACACCGTGGAGGCCCCACTAGACAACTCATCCTAGAGGTCTGATCATGGAAGCACTAGATGTAGGCGTAGTTGAAGGAGTTGGGATGATAGGGCACCAGACATATGTGGCATAAGAAACAACAGGTGAATAGGCTCGAGACCCTTAAAATTTTAACAAAGGAAATTGTTGAAACACCGAGGCCTAGGATCCCTATGCCCTTGTACCCTTGACAACATGGACGAATTAAGAGATGAAACTTGGGATGATTTCAATGGTCGCATGGAGTTATAAGAGAGACACAGTGTCATGATGATGTCAACATGATGTGGCACTAATAAGAGGGTGACATGTGGCATCTATATATAATATTTTTAGGCGGTGAAGTGGGCCAAAAATAAAGGACATGTGGAACCACTCATAGAGTGACATGTGGCACCCTTATAGAGGCAGAATACAATTAGAAGTTACGCATCCGCCCATAGGCATAATCTTGAAATATTGTGAAAGTGGACAAGAATGGAGAGTTCTAGGGCACCATGGATCGTAGGTGGCAATGACAACTCACCCGGATTGGTATATGATTGGTTCGTGTGTTAGTGGTGGTTCCAAAAAGAACCATTGTCATCTCAAAAGCACAACCTTGAAAGGTTTATAAGGCAATAATTCGAGTCTTTCTGGGCTGACTAGGCTCCGAGACAGGTGGAGTACATGGTGGCATATGGAGCAAAGCTGAAAACCAATAATAAAAGTACACATTGGTAGGTGTGTTCTCACTGGACATGTCACCCCAAAGGTCTTACCCCATAGGCTATCACTATGCCACATTTGTTAAAACTTGAGATGCACCTGAGATGATGGAGCACCGAGACACGGTGGCAAGCATAGAGGGATGGACACCTCACCTTGGAAATTTTCTCATTATCGTGCATTTGGAGAAGGGGCCTCACTGGGCCACATAACCCTGGAGGTTACTCCCTCAGAGTTTACATTACTACACAATTCAAATTTTCCAAGGTGACTGAGGGTCGGGCTAGGAAATGGTGGCACAAACAAAGCAAGGCCTAGTTGCAAGGTGGCAAGGCCACATACTCATGGGTATTTTAGCAGCACTTGAGCTCATCTTAGATCCCAAGCCTCAACAATCCATCATCATCAACAAGGTCCACTGGGAGCACAAAAGGAACTTCAAGATATGGAAGAGGAGCTCATTGACGATAGAGGGAACCTCTTGGACTTAGATGTTATGGTTACAATTTTAGAATGGGTGTTAGAACTAGGTATTGTTTTGGATTGAAAAAATCAATACCTACACACCATTGACAATATTGGCACATTATTAAAGCAACTCTTGGGAAAGGTACTATTTGAGTGTAGTGAGAGCAGCGATGACTTACTCCACATGGAGGAGCTTCAACTGCGCTATCAGGATATGGGTGAAAGGTTGGATCACATGGAGATAGGCATACTTTAGTGTAAGGAGCCACCTCCCCCCAAGTAATGCTAAACAAGGAGCACTTGCAAATCAACTTTTGTGATTCTCTAAGTACATTTGCATATGGTAGCAATGTTTTATTTTCTGCTCTCTTTTAATTAAAATTTTCTATAGGTTTTATCTTTTCTGTATTTGGATTATAAACCTCAATTTTGTATACTTGTCAATTACTATGTTAAAGAAACTAAGTTAGTTTTCAGACTTTTGATCCAAATTCTCCAATTCTTCCTTTCTTCTAGTTTCCAAACTAATTGGCTAATGAAATTTGGGAATTTCAAGAGTTGGTAGGAATGTAAATGCTTCTTATGTTAATTAAAGATTTTGTTGTCTAATGAAATTTGGGAATTTCAAGAGTTGATGGGAGTGTGAATGCTTCTTATGTTAATATAAAGATTTTGAACTTGTGTGAGTCCGCACTCACGGGAGGTGTTACTCATTAATAGGTGTTACTCATTAATATGCATGAGATAAATTAAATGCAATGTCAATTCCCATATTGTAAATAATTGACAATGTTCATAATAAATGGATTAGACCAGGGATTCAGAGAAAACATCTAAACACATAAAATAATACACACACCTATAAAATTATAAAATCCTATTGAAATTTTTACCCTCTTTTAAAATTTTAACATATCTCTTATTCCTCATAAATAAAAAGTGATTTCATTTATTTACAATATCTTTTTAAATATTATTTAAAATTTGCTCTTAAATTAAATTTGAAACCTTAAAAACACGAGAAAAGATTCCATTTGACACCTATAATATAGTAAATCTAAACTTAAAAATCAAATACATCCAGTGCATATTTATTAAATATATACATACAAATTAAAAAATATATATATCTTTTTTATTACATAATTAATAAATACATATAACATATAACTGAATTTAAAAAATCAAATACTTTTATTACATAATTTTTTTAATATATACTTCCAAACTTAAAAATTATATATTTTATTTTTTATATGTATTGATTACATATTGATTAGATATTTTATTATATTTTTAATATTTTTATATTATTTTGTTATCACATATTATGATGATGGTAATGATGGTTAACGTCTATTGAGACTAAATTTTGGTCTATTGGACTTAAAAAAAGAATTATTTAGTTTGTTTTAAAATTGTACTCCTATGCTTAAAGAGTTTGGAAAGAAATATACCTTACTCTATAATTTTGACATGTTAAAAAGCTAAAAAAATGAGTATTGCAATTGATATGTTAAAAAGCTAGAAAAGTGAGTATTGCAATAAAAATTATGAAACTAAAAACACTGTAGAAAAAAGTGATTTTCAATATTCATATTTTTACAAAAAATAACAATTCCTCATATCATCAATTATTTATTCTAGAAACATTTTAAACATTTTTTCTCAATAATATTGGTAAACCGTACGTATTGTATTTGCAAAAGAGAGCACATTCATGTGATCCAAGTCGCATTCCGCGTCTCTCAACTCATTAAATTTAACAATCTGAGTAATTTCCTGGTTTCATCAATCGTCCAACTTATCCTCGTGACATCAATTATGCGGCTCCAATAACATGTAAGATGTGAAAATAAAATATTAAAAATGAGTTCTAAAATTATTAGAAAATTTAGTAATAAATTTTTAAATATTATTTAGAAAAAAATTGATGAAGTAAAATTAAATTTAAAATTTTTTTATAACCTTCATTACCTACATTATAATATTTAACTAGAAATGACTAGAAACCAGTAGTTAACTATAAGAAATTATCACACTTGAACACTTCTACTTAGTCACTATCACTAATGACTTTTTTTCTAGCTCTAAGCTACAATACCTAAATCAATTCAAAATTCAATATTAGTTCTACATGATGATGCAAGTAGTTTTTAGCTCCATGTTTAATAAGTTTTTTATTTTTTTTCTTCAAACTTTATAGGCTCTGTACCTTTTCTTTTACTTTGCTTTCAATTTAACTTTTTTTTTTCCAATATTTCTTTGTCTTCATTATCCAATTCTTCTTGGCATATGTTTGTGCTTTAATTCTTCTTGGCATATGTTTGTGCTTTAGGTAATGTTGATTATTTTTTTCAATCTTTGTAAAGTAAAAACAATATTTTCATATTTTTTCATCATTTTTTCTGTTGTTGTAATAATTTGAACAACTCTCATGGTTTCTTTTATTTCTTTTTATGTTCTTTTCTATGTTGTATTGATAGTCTTTTCCATATTTACATTCATCTTCATTTTATTTAGGCTTTGCATAATACTTTTCAAAGAAAAACTATTTTGGCATCATAATCAAATTCAACTTCCATTACTAAGTTCTTCTCATATGTTTTTGTTGCTACAAAGTTGGTTTCAACTTCATTATCTTTAACTTGTGTTTCATCTTTTATATGTGTATCTTCATTTTCTTCACCATATTCACATTTTGGATTTAGTAAATAATAATTTTTTTCTTTGCATTTTTTTAACAAATTTATGTGTAGTTTTAATGAAAATTGCACTCTCTCTATCTTGTATATCTTCTTCTACTTTAGAAGAGTCTTGCACAACGCTTCCAATTATTTTGTGATATCAATTTTTGTTTTTTTAATATAAGCTTCATTAAGAATTACAATGCTTTTCTAGTCTATAATTGCAACACTGATTGATGTTGCTCCCACTTTCACTATATATCATCTCAAAAATATTTCAAGATTCTTTCGATGTAGTTGCTATTATCATCTTGGGAATAATGCTATTATCCAAAGTTTGTTTCAAAATCAATATATTTTCATTCCTATTATTCTTGAGTAGAGAGGCTCATTGTACAATCCAGGGTGAGGGGATGGGTAAGTTTGTCCGTTGAGTTGACACATGCCACTTTAAAATAAAAATAATCTATAATAAAAGAAAATTGAATATATTGTAAAGTTTCTCAAGCCACACGTCAAGCATGGAGTATCACACACAACTTGACAAAAAAAATTAAAAGTAAAAATAAAAATAAAAATAAAAAAATTGAATAACATGTTTAAACCTTATACTTTTCAAAAATATTTCAACCATATTTAAATAAACTATTTGAAGATCTATGTTAACTAAAAATATTCAATGTAGATTATCAATAAAATATTTTAAATTAATATTGATATATAATTAAAAAATAATTAATAATAATACCGATTTTAATTTGTGCTGCAAAATATTTTAATTGCAATTCTGTATATATTATATATCATTTTAATAAAATTATGTATAGATTATGAAAAAAAAATGTTTAAAATGTTTATTTGATCCTATATATACTCTACATAACATTTAAAAATACAATTTAAACAATGAAAAATTACACATTGTATTTTGCACTCTAATGAAATTTGAATTTCAAGAAATTTGATCTTTCTAAATAAATTTGATCCCTCTAGATTCATGTTAGATCCATATTACATGGGTCTGCTCATTTTAGATCGGTACTAGATGGATCTATGCTGGTTAGATCCATTTGATATTTTGTCATGTGTTATATGCTTCTTCATATGAGCGGTTCTTCAATACCATTAAAAACAATGTTCCATAAATTATCTATTCATAATCTAGTTCTCATTTTAAATCCCAAAATTCATATTGTTTTCCAGCAAAGAAAATAAAAAATAGTAAAAGATAAAAATCAATGAAGAAATGCATGCTCATATCTTTTAAATGATGGTCTTAATTTTTTTTTTCACCCAAAATTATTCACTTTAAAAAATAATTAATAAAAACAAGACAAAACCACAAATTTATGTTTTTGCATAACTTTTTCATTCTTACTAATCCTCAAACACCTTTTTTTATCAACTAATTAAAAGTTTGAAATAAAAAAATAAAAAAATAAAAAAATATTTACAAACATTTTTTTCCTTAAAGTTCTTTTTTTCCTCTCTCTTCTACCTATTTTCGTACCCTTCAAATAAATAGCTATTCTTGGAATTATTTTTTAAATACCCAATTCAAAACTAAAGTAGCTTTAAGCCTTTTAAAAATAAGTCAAACCTTAGAAAAATCTGATATTCCCACTAGTTTGCTAGAGCCTGCACAAACTAGCAATGATGGATGATGTCTATTATTGATAGTTCTTCTCTTTTCTTCTCTTTTCTTTGATTTAACACTGGCTGTGCAAATAGTGACAAGATGCTTACAAACCCTCGAACCATGACACCTTCCTTTAAGAGGCAGAAGATTGTTCAATTTTTTTTAGCTACAGTAGTTAAACATTCACAAAATAATTCTTATTACCACACAACAACATATAATAGATTTGTGTCTCTCTGACTTGAATTCTGATTGCTTAAATTTTTGGAGTATATGATTAAATAGAGTTAAAAGACTTATGGAAAATTTTCTAGAAAGATCATGAAGAATTTTTTAGAAAAATATTTCAAATGAAAATTCTTTCGAATGAAAATTATGATCATTTTAATAAATACTGTACTAATTATTTGTAATGCGATTTTACTAGAAACTATTAGTTAAATGAGAATAATTATTGCAATCCAACACTCTTCATAGGCTTCTTCCATTAAAACTCTAACTTTGTCCATTGACAACTATATAACTGAGTACTCCATCCTTCTAACCCTAACTTTACAAATTAAAAATAAACATAGAAAAAATTGATAAATATAATTAAACGACATAAATAGACTCTAAAAATCTTAATATTATTCTAAAAATCTACATTTACTATCTTCCTTACCCTTTGTTGTAACATATTCTTATTCTTCTAATTTATTTTCTACATTATGTTTTAATCTATATTTTAAATAAAATTTAAAAAAATAAAAATAAATGAATAAATATATGTATATAATGATAATGTTAATTATTAATTAAATAATAAAATATAATTAATTAAAGTAGATTAATTAAATTAAAATATATAAATAAAGTTATATATCTATATATAGAATGATTTATATTAATTAAAGTTAAAAAATTAATTAGGATTATATTAATTAGATTTAGAATTAAAAGTCAATTAAATGAAAATATGTAATTAAAAAATAAATAAATCAAAGTTAAAAAAACTCCTTTCACTTTTTTTTTTAGCCCACTAAAATTTAAGGGGAATAAAATATTATTTTTATCAAACCATATGCCAAAGAAAGTTGATTGTTGATCCCCATAGTTGTTTTGAAAGCTATGGAGGGGTTAGCAATTCATGAGAAGATGCCACGTAATAATAAAAATTGAGGACCCCTTTAAATGAATTCTAACCATAGATTTGTGCATTGGGATTGGGAATAATATTAGATTTAAAATTTATATTTTAGAAAATAATAACAAGTATTATTTTAATAGCTTTAATCATTTGTAATCAATCTTAGAATTATAGTTTTACTATTTTATCAAATGAAATGTTATTTAAAATAAACTAAAAATAAAATTGATAGAACGATATTTCAAATTAATAAATAAACTTATTAAACAAAATTTGGCTCCACCTATAATGTATTTGACTCTTTACCCAATGAACACGAGTTTAGCATGTGAAGAAGGAAGAAGATCAACATTCAAAGGATCAACTACACATTTCAGGTAAGAAAAGCATCAATAAACCAATTCCTAGAATTGAAGACACATGATTTTCTAACCGTTCCAAGATTCTTGCAACAGATTAGAAATATTATTTATTTTTACTTTCTTGTTTAGGATTTTATTCTAGGAAAATTGTAACAATTGGGGATTATGTTTCCTATATATTGTTTGTTTTGAAATGTAAAAAGGGTTAGCTTTTGAGTGGAGAAAGACCCTCATATTTTTGTAAAGCCTCATATTACAAAGTTTTAATTCAAATGTTTATGACTTTAGTTTATTGACAGAACTCGTGTACATGTGATTTTTTTCTTGTGATTACATATCTCTTTTTGCATCTTTTTCAGGTTGTATAGGACACTAGGCATGGTTAGGTTGACTATCAACCCTATGATTACATATCCCTTTCTGCATATGTTTGAGGTTGTATAGGACACTAGGCATGGCTAGGTTGAGTATAGACCTCCTTGACAGCCTACCACAAAGTTATTTTCTTACTGAGTAGATTGTTAGTCATCAGTTATTTTTACCTATTTAGATGACTAAATTCTTATCCTAGATTTCTAGAAAAAAAATTCATGAATCTTGTGAGTTCTAAGAAATCTCACTGCCTTCATTTCCCTTAGGACATATTTTTCATCGTTCTACTACTCCATCAAGGCATGGCCAATCTCTCACTCCCAGAAGACCAACTCAGGGACTTATGTCCCTCATTCTCACTATGTTTTCCACCTCTGACTTTACCACTCTGTTTCTGATTGCCGAAACCTTCTACTTTTACACCTTGGTTTGCCAAGTAGCCTAAACCTTTTCCCCTATTCACTAAGTGCCTCAAGCAGTGGTGATTTTAAACTTCCTTTCTAAGCTCTTTAGATAAACCAATCAAGGATTTTAGTTTCTATGATTGCAATGCATAAAGGTTTGTCAAAACCCTGTTTTCACCTCCAAACCCTGATTCAAGTTTTTCAGTCAAAGACCTATTCCAAAACACATCCCAATAGGTCATGTAGGGTCTCCTAGGTTATGCATTGCTCTAGCTTTATGAAAACTCACTATTTTACATGTGCCCAAAGGTGAAATCAAATGAAAAAGAAGGTGAGCTCATGATTGTCCAAAGGGTATCAAAAGGCCTTCAAGAAAGGACCTCCTAGATCAAAGCATAAAGTCTGCAAAAAGATAGTTGCCTATCTTGAAGCATTTATGCAGGAGCGGTTTATGATGGTTATTAGCAGAATAAAGGCAGGGTAAGAAGCTAAAAATCCTCAAGGACAGTCACAACAAAAGAGAAACAACATGCCCAAGTAAACCAAGAGTATCAGTGGTTTTGTAACTAATTGGCACAACAGGTGTTGCCCAGTAAGGGATCCATGCAAGAGATCACAAAGATAAAGATGCAACAACATCACATAACATCGATTGAAGATTTATTTTGAGAGACCTTCTTAATGATGGAAAGCACAGTTTTCAAGGATGATGTCAGATGGTCACCTCTATGGCTTGTCAAAACAACAATTTTCACTACAGCAAAGGACAAGTTGTAGAGAGTATCAGTGTGAAGGCTGCTTAAACTCCTCAAGGATAGTCACAGTAGAAGAGAAACAACATGCCCAAGTAAAAAAGAGTATTAGTGGTTTTATGACTGATAGGCTATGAGGTGTTGCCCAGCAAAAGGTCCATGCAAAAGGTTAAAAGGGGAATAGATGCATCAATACCATCAAACATAAAACGAAATTTTCTAGGAATGATAAATAAGAAAATTAAAAGGGCCCTTAAAAGCTAGAAGTATAGAAAGGTAGGTAAAAGTGACCTAAAGGTCATAAAACTCCATTATAAAGTTAGAAGGCTTTCAGAGGAAGTTTGAAAGGAGGCCTCCAAGGTTGAAATAAGATAAAAGGGGTTTTATTTGTCACTACAACAAGAGGAAAAATTCTAAAAAGAGTATCAGTGAAGGCTGCCTAAGTTTTCAAGTACAGTCAAAGGATTGTCAAAAGCAGTATGAGGGAGCCTAAGTTTTCTGTCAGATAAGAAAATCAAAGTGAGCATGAGTTTCTACTATTAGGTAGGTAAGGTATCAAAACTCCCAAAAGTTTGAGAAGACCAAAACCCTGTGTTATGGCACCTCCTAGGAAGTCAGAAGTGGTCAAAGAAAAACACATCAGGCATAATGTATAATCTTTGACAAAAAGAGTAAGGAAAACAATTTCAGTCTATTAGTGCCAAGAAGGATAGTTTGCACAGTGCCCAAGCCTCTAAAATATTTAGAAGGGATTTGTTCATCTGTCCAAACACACCATCACCAAAGGAAAGGGTCACTTTGAAAAAAGATCAAACCATCTACAAAAGATTTAAAAAGATATTGGTGAGAGTCATAAAGCGACCAATGACGAAGTAAAAAAACAGACATTAGCAAAATGGGTTGTGTTTTTAAATTTATTCAAATCAAAGGGTATAAATACTTTTTCATTATCACTCTCGCTCATTATCATTTGCACAAACAGTAAGAGAGCTTTCGAAGAAAATCAAGGTTTTTTTGGCAAGTTTTCGAGTAGAAGACACTATGCTACGCGCTTGTGCACAACCCTTGTGCATTTTACAACTAAGTGTTGCGCTCTTGTAGCAGCACGCTACACTTTCACTGTGTGTAGGAGAAGCCCGATACCCTGCTGCCATTCAAGCCTTTCCCAACCGTGTGTAGGCTCTGTTCGCACTACGCTCCTTCCACTTCAGGTGTTGCACGACAGTGTGCAGAGACCGCCCGAGTGCTATGCACCTGGGCGTGCAGCGTGCAAAGACCACTGGCAGCTCCTTGTGTTGTGCTCTTGTGCGTTTAGGGCTGCGTAGGAGGACCCGACTACCCGTTCAGGCCTCGCCCGTGCTACGCTCTTGCATTACATTTAGGGAAAACCTGATAGGACGTGCAGAAGCCACCCGACTAGCCCGTGCTGCACTCTTGTGTCTCTTTTCTTTAGCTATGAGGTTTTTGAGAGTTATTTAGACATCTTCCACCTTTTCCTGTTATCTAAAGGTAGAATTATAAATAAATGTGAAGGGTAAACTTAAAGAAAGAGGAAGAAACCCTAAATGAAGAAAGGCTAGGTCCCCACGTTTGCAAGCATTACTGATTGAAAAGCTCCCATCCATCTACACACTGAGATCACATTGAGGCCAAAAGTTTCCTTCTTCACTCCTCTTTTCCCCTCCAAATTTTCAAATCATTTCCGTACTCATTAACCTCTCATTTTCCCTCTCCATATCATCTCTCAAGTAGATCAGGGTTTTGTTTTCAAAGGCAAGAATAAAGGACAAAATTCCTAGAGAAGGCAGTGTCGACAGTGGCGAGAGAGGCCAAAGGCCTATAGAACAGTAGAGGAAGGGTGGGAAAGCAAATAGGTTTGATCCTGTAAACACTAAAGAATTGACCGCTTATCCTTCTATAGTTTTATATTTCCAAGAGGTAGGATGCTATTAATTCTGTGAAAAAGTACAAAGAGTCCAAAGTCACCCGCAGTTGACCAAACTTTTTGTCCTTAACCTACATGAACACCAAGTACATCTAGCTAGAGTGAATTTTGAGCTGACCACCAATGCAATCTCTATGTCCATTGGAATACATTGCATGGGAGAAAAATGGTTCAAACAGGTGTATCTGGACCTAAGCCATTATCAACCCTTCTTAGAACCAAGTTGCCAAGCTGATTGCAAAACTATTTTCCCCTTTTCTCATTTGTTGGACAGATATGCTCCTTTAATGAAAATCATTATGAAATACTTCACCTATGAGGGTAGATTTTCTAGATTGTACTCTTACCACATAAGACTGCTCATGCATTTCACTAGGGCCAAACTGCTACATTTTCCCTAATACCTTTATAAAAGTATTGATAAAATTCCATCCATTGTGTAGAGACATCCTTCACAGAAAATGCAAAGTCTTTTCCACCACTCCCTCATCAAAATGATTGTCTTACACCAATTAGAGAAATAAGGCATCCCATGGGAATTTTTCATCGCCCATGATGTTTTCACAAATCCACAGCCTCTTCCTTTGCAAAGTTTACCATCATCAGCTCATCCACCTTCCTCCACTCCTCCATCACCCCTCACTGACCATGAATCATCCTCTTCACATGAATCCTCTCCCCAAATATGAATCCCTCTTTCACCTTCTCCTAAAGCCTCAAAACAGGAAGAAAGCAGTGACAAAGAGGAACATGGCAGTCAAGAATAAAATGACACTCAAGAGGAAGAAACAAGTAATGAGGAAGCGGAAAATAAAAGTGAAGAAAGTGATTGTGATGAGGAAAAAGACAAAGAAGAAAGTGTTGACGAGGAAGAAAGCAGTGAAAAAGAGGAAAATCACAGTCAAGACAAAGAAGACAGTGATAAGGAAGAGAAAAGTAACAAAGAAAATTAGCCTAATGATGAAGAAGAAACCAATGACAGTCCAGGGATAGAGGCATATTTTGATGAGCAAAATAGTCAAGGTAAAGAAGAAAAAAGTGAGCCCAATAGAAATGATAAAAGGAGCAGTGAAAAAGATGAAAATAGCAGTCAAGAAGAGACAGAGTTTGAAGGAAATTGCAGTGGGAAAAAAAGTGAATACAGTGAGCCAATTATTGAGGGAGAAACAGATGAAGAACAAACCAAGACAAGTGACAGTCATGAAGAATAAAATGACAATCAAAATGAAGGAGAAACTAATGAAGATGCCTTTGACAGTGACCCCACAGAAAATTCAAGCAATGATACAGAGATTGAAGATGATGGAAAAACAGAGGAATATTATGAAGGTAAAGACAATAGTGAAGAAAAGGAAAATGAAAGCAATGATAATTAGGAGTCAAATTATGAAAATAATGAAGATGCAGAGACAGAGGCAGAGTTTGAAACTAAAGAAGTGGGCCAAATAATGAAGACATTGGGCCAAATAGTGAAGGGGCTAATGACAGTCATAATGAAGAAAACCTAATGACCGATAGCCCTAAAAAAAGTGACAGAAGTGATCCCATGAACTCAAAGGGCAGCCAAGAGGATGAAAATGCACCAAGCAGTGATGAGGACACCTCTAACCATGACAACAAAGAAAATGACAATGTAAATGATAATGTTGCAAACATGGAAGATGACAATGCAGAGGACATGGAGGAGGATGAAAATGATGAAGATCAAGGTAATGATACTAGCATGGGAGAAAATGAAAGTGCCTCTCAAGAAGGTAGTCAAGAACAAAAATAAGAAAACACACATGCAAGGATCATTACTAAGGAGAAAAACACTCTTAATGTCACCAATGATGGAGATATCCAAATGAAAATTATTACACCTTTCCCTCTTACCTATCAAAGAGGAGAGAGGCATGTTTTTGGTGCCTCTAAAGGGCAAGGGGCCATGCCATCCTCCTCAACTCAGAAGATTGACAAAGGTAAGCAAAAAGTGGAAGAAGAAGGGGAAGATCATGAAAAAGAAAGAGAGTTTGAACTTATTCACATAAACAGTGAGGATGAGAATGAAACAAGAATTTAAAACTCCCTCCTTTAAGATAGGAATGCACAAATCAAGGACTTGGAAGTTGAATTAGAAAGAGAAAAATATGTCATTCACTTTTATCAGATGCAATACAAGCAAATGAGAGCCCAACAGGCCATCCATGAAACAAGAACACTCAGGTATCGGAAAGAGGCTCAAAGGGTACACGTGAAGTTGGAAGAGTTCATGGGCACTTATGAGGAAAGTAGTGATGAGGAAGGTCAAACTAGAAGGAGACCTAGAACTATGGGTCTAAGGAAAGCATTGGCAAAGCAGAGGGAAGAAGAATCAACCCAAGCAAAACAACTTTCTCTCTATGAACTCCTTGCAATGGAAATTGAACATGATAGGGAATCATGGCTTGAGAGGGCTAACATAAACCTTGAGGCTAAGATAGAGAAAGCAACTAAAGAATTGGATTTACAAATAAGAATGACCAAGCATTATGCCCAAAGAAACCAATTTGCAAGGGAAAAACTCAAAAAGGCCCAAATTGAGATCCAAGCACTAAAAAAGGAAAAGAGCCAAGATAACCTTAGTATTTTGGCTCAAGCTTCTCTACAGGTCTCCCAAGACCCATGAGGCATACTTCCTACAAATTTGGGAGAGTTTGGACAGGTTTTTGTTTTTTGCAAATTTTGAGGCTAGGAGTGCAACACACTTGGTGCGACGCTCTTTTTCAGGGCACGTTCAGGAGGAAAGGATTACATTTTTGGGTTCCTCATCACTCCTATAGCATGATAAAAATTTTTTAGATCAATTGGAGTTGTTTTGGTCCCCCAAAAGGGTAAAAAACACTCACTTTTTCATTATTCTGCCTACTTTTCAGGACATGTGCTGCACTCCTACCAGTCTTGGGATTTTCACTTTTTGGACAGGTTGTAGAGGTCATATTGAGGAAAAAATGGTAGATCTAGAAATAAGACTTCAAGGGATTTCCAATGAGCCATCATGGAGCCTTTTCTAACATCGGGAACGCCTCCAAAACACTGCTGTAAGAATACCCATTTTTCCTGTTCCTGTGCTACGCTCCTGGCATAAAATTTCATTTCAAAACATAGTGCTATGATCCTATGGTTTAAAAGTAAAAATGTGCATTTGGAAAGTTTTGGGAGGCATTTAAGGGCCTAAAGGTCAATTTCTTTGCTACAAATGGCCGAAAAGATATTTATTTTATATATTTTTGTGCCTTGGGCCTTGCAAGGCCTCAAGGACAATAGAGATACTTCTGATTAGCCAATAGACTTCTAGATACTCTTTTAGGTTTTCCTCCTCCTTGTTTGTTATATAGAGCACGAGGATTCATTGTAAGTGTGGGCTTTTGATGACCTTGAGAGCAATACATGGTTTTTGGAGGTTGAAGAGAAATTTGGTGTTGTGGAGCTTGTGGATGATTTGCCTTGATTGATGATGATGAAGGCTTTCTTGTAGGATCCCTGAGTTTAGTTAATGGTGATGTACCTATTATTTGTTCATGTTTTCTTGTTGATCATATGTCCATATTTCTATATTGCAATAGCTTAGAAAATTATAGGTTGAGAAATGTTTTTTGAGGCACTGTCCTCCTATTTGCTATTGTCTTTATGTTTTCCTTTGCTGGGTTAGCTTAAGGAATTATTAGTTGCTCCTTAGGCCCACCTAAGCTTGTTTATTTGATCATTGGATTTATATTCTAGTTTACAAATATGATTCTTGGTAAGCCTGCTTATTTGATACTATGTAAACTTTGTCTTGAAATCTCTCTTTGACGTATTGATTGTTAGGTTAAGCTAAAGAGGTTTTGTTTCGATCTTGCCCTTTGTATATGCTTATATGTTTGCCTCAAAGTTATTTATAGTTTAATGAATGATGTTTAGGAGTTCCCTCTTCATTTATTGATGCTATTTGTCTCTTATATGTTTTCAAATCTTGAAAGTAGGATCATTAGAGTTATATAAGTTTTTTTGCGTCCTTTGTTCCACTGGATTGTTTATCTTAAATGTTTATTTGTTTAAAATTATTGTCATTGAGTAAATGGTGTGCCCTATCTCATGATTAGTATATTTTTCTTATTAGTATTTAAGATCTTCTTGTTCATAGGTATTTAACAAAGGATTCTTAGCTGCCCTTTTCCCTACCTGTTTTCCCCAAAATTAATGTCCATCTCGCCTCACACATAACTTTAAAGATCCATTGACTACACTATATTTTCCCTGTGATGTACCCCGATTCAGTATTAAGATATCAATGACTTCATATACTCCATAGCCCAATGTTTGATAACCTCTCATTCCACTTATCCTACTCGATCATCTTACCCAACCAAAAAAACAAACAAACCCTACACTTAACAACCAACCTAAAATCAACCATCTAAAGAGAACAAATTTACATCCTTCGCACATAATAGAGAGAGCCCTCTCTGAATCTAGGAAGGCTAGGTCCTAGGACTCCAAATACTAGTCTGATGTTACCTTGTGCATTTGGTCTACCAATCTGCTAAATCACAGGACACTAACATAATGGCAATCACGGTGGGACCTTCTGAGTACATAGTTGCATGAATACATCTTAACGACTCATTTGACCCTTAGTTAGACTTAGAAAATCCGGTGGTTCATCGACACCTCATCGCCACACTAACATAATGGCGATCACGGTGAAATAGTATCCTATGATTTATAGCTACCTCATCACTATCACTAACACAATGGTGATCATGATGCAACCTCTGATGTCAATGACTATCTAAGTATCCCTTAGGACTTCAGAAACCTTCATCAAATCATAGAGAACTCAACTGATAGCCAAGAGTAGAACCTAGTTGTTTCACCATCCTAGCAAAATGATGACCCAGCTGTAGTACACTCATAGAAATCTTAGAGTTACTTAAGAGAACTCAGAAAACCCCAAAATATTTCTAGATTGTTTTTTGTCAGTTATTGGTTGTGGACCATAGACATACATTCTCAAAATAAACTAAAAACATCCACCTGGTGACTCCACTTGCCTCCAGTAGGCCTTCTCACTTTACTAGTATCCATAGACTCCCTTAGGGTTGTGTCAAATCAGCCCCGAGAAGTTTAGAAATCTAGTCACACATTGTGTGAGTTCAACAAAATCTAAGAGAGGTAAAATTTTCAAAAAAGTTCAAAAAACTTTCAGTATTTCTAAATTTTTAGTTTGAAATCTGTCTTTGCGAAGAATCAATACCAGATCTCATCCAGACCCAAACCCTCGTACTATAGTTGATGACCTAGAAAGGATTTTTTGGCAAAATTCTGAAACTGGAAACTTAACTACTGTTGGAACCATTCATAAAGCAAGCTCTATCCTTGAACAACTCACAGCCTTGCAAGATTCTTAGTTTGACTTGCACCATGCGAGAAACCTTTTCAGAACCAAGTCACACAGTGAGATCGACCATACTGACCTTGAGCCCATAGATTTGCATCATAGTTCTAGTAGAGAATCCTCTCCTTCCACCCCACCTGATTTTCAACTTCTCCACCACTTCAGCTCTTTCCATACCAAATCTGCTTAGAATCAGTCTATTGGTCCAAGTACTTCCGCCACACCCATCCATATTACCACTATGCAAACCACCTCGCTTCATCCTACACCTCCCCTCACAAGCCCTCCGCTTGTAAATCCACCATTAGCTCCTATCATGGCAACTTGGTATGCTCCCCTGGTTTTACCACAACCTTTGGTACCTTTTCCAAATGACTACCAGTCTCGAATCCCTCACTTTACCGAGGCTGAATCTACCACTGCCCAACAACATGTAGATAGAATAAATGATGCTTTTGACTACATGGAACTAGAAGAGGAAACCATGAAGATGAGGATGTTTGCCCAAAGCCTAGGAGGAGAAGCTAAAAAATGGTTCAAAAACTTAACTCAAAATAACATACACAAGCTCCCTTCTCTTTACCAAACTTTCATAAACAAGTGGGAAATCATGAAAAACCCCCTCCAAATCCTTTCTGAATATAACAATCTTAAGAGGAATACGAGGGAGAGTGTCTAAGATTATTGCACCAGGTTTAACAGTGTCTACAATGCCCTCCCACCCCATATGAAACCCCCACTAGGCCTTGCCTTAGCTAAATTTCCGGAAGGTTTTGACCCGGACATGGCCTATCAGCTAAGAGAAAGAGAGCCCCTAAATTTAGAAGACATGCAAAGGGAGCTATAAGTGTAGATTCCAAGATTCCAAGATTGACAACCTACTTAGGACCATGGAGAGAATGATGGAGAGAATAAACATAAATGAAAGAGCACCCCCTAGGGAGAACCAACTAAATCCTCAAAACATAAACCGTAATCATAACTTCAGAAGAGACCCACCCCAAATCAGGCAAAGGGAAAATGATCAACAAACCAGGCCACCTTTCCAAGATAACTATGTAGATGAAGGGGAAAGAGATATTGAACAACTAGATGAAAATCACCTAAAGTTAATAGGCTCTGATAATGAGGGTGATTTTTTTCTCACAGAAGAAGAACAAGGTTTCTTCTTCTTAGATCTAAATGAATCAAGCTATGAAGACTCTAAAGACTATGAGTTGGGATTGGAAAATGCCATAATGGAAGTCCATAGGAAAATATGATCTTAGGAGTAAGAAAAACCAAGACAACTCCAAGAAGAACAACTTAGACACTATTGTTAGGAAAACCCCCGAAAACATTCTTAAAAGAAAAACAGACAATACCAACACCATGGCTCAGAAAACTGATCCTAACAAAGACAAAACTAGCAAACCAAGTGGTGACACAAGCTGCCCTAGTACCTCTACTAGTGGCCCTGAATTTTTTTTATTGTCTAAAGCCCCAAATCAAAATAAGCAAATTAAAAATGTAGAAAAATTTATGGCTGATAAAATTGATGTAAATATTTCTAAAACACAAATGACTTTTAGTTTTGAAGGAGAGATTGCTAAAATTAAGATAACCATGCCTCTCACTGAGATGATTACCCAAGGCACATACAAATTTCAAGTTCTGAAAGTTCTAAAAATAGGGAATGATAATGATACTTTACACTTGGCTGATGACACACCTGAACTGTTGTTTGGACCCAAAATAGAAGGAAAATATCAAGAAGGAGCCATTCCCCCTTTCTATATCGGCCTAAACATACATGACAAAATTTTATATAATGCCATGCTAGACTCTGGTGCCTCTCACAATCTTATGCCAAAGGTTTTGATGGAGACTTTAGGCCTAGAAATAACTAAACCTTACACAGACTTATACTCTTTCGATTCAAGTAGAGTCAAGTGTTTGGGCCTAATCCAGGACCTTTGTGTAAATCTGGCACAACTGTCGGCTAAAAACCTAGTTATGAACATAGTAGTGGCAGATATTCCCCCCAATTATGGCATGCTTTTGTCCAGATCATGGGGAGCCAAGCTTCAAGGGAACCTCCAAATGGAGATATCATATTCCACCATCCTTGTCTTCAATCAAACTAGGAGATTATACCAAGAATCCCACATGAAGTATATGGTGAGTAGCCTAGATAGGCCAAACAACACCCCTGTTTATTCCATCCATTCAGATTTGGAATCTTTCATCTTGTATATTGAAAATGACATTGGTGAACAAGTGAAGCAAAATAAGAAAGAACTAGGCCCTCCAGAACACTCACACTCGCCGTCAAATGAGGAACATGACTACTTGAACTCTAGCAGCCCTGAACAACAACATAGTGGCAAACATGAACTAGAAGCAATTTGGAACATGAGCTTTGATGGCTCTTATGGAAAGGCTGGTTCAGGAGTTGGTGCCTAGATACATAACACTAATGAGGGACATTCATACAAACTATACTTTCAATGCACTAATAACATCATAGAATATGAGGTTCTTCTCCTTGGTTTTCACTTGCTCGAAGACTTAGGAGCTAAGAAAATATCTGTCCAGGGAGATTCAGAACTTATCATTAAACAAATCAAAGGTGAGTATTCAACAAAGAATCCAAGATTAAGAGAGTACAAAAATTCAGCCCTAGACATCCTCAAAACGTTTGAGAAATATTTTCTCATTTACATTCCTAGAGCCCAAAACAGTCTTGCCAACGAACTTGCCTTTGCTGCTAGCAATTGTCAAATACCACATTCTAGTGAAAAATACACTGTCAAAGTAAAAAATCGTCCTACAGTGCCTAAAAACATTAACCACTGGCAAGTGTTTGAGGGTGATAAACAAATCAATGATTTTCTACAATCTAGAAATGACACTACAAGAAAAAAGGACATTGGTGAGGGGCAAAAAATGTCACCATAAGCTCATTGGTGAGGGTCAAAAGAGCCTTCGTCACCAAAAATTGAACGTCACCAAAGGTGGCGTCGCCGAAAGTAAAGGTGTTGTGGTGACATTCAAGGTCCGTCACCAATAATGGTTTATAATGACGGATAGTGACCGTCACCATTTCATATGAGCAATGGTGACGAACAATAGCCTCCATCACCAAAAACCTGAACGTCACCAAAGGTGGCGTCACCGAAAGTATGTGTTGTGGTGACATTCAAGATCTGTCACGAATATTGATTATAATGACAGATAGTGACCGTCACCATTTCATATGAACAACAACTATTTTTGGTGATGGACCTTTCATGGTCGTCACTATTGGTGCATATATATGGCGACGTTCGTTGACTGTCGCCATTTCATATTTGGTGAGGGTCAAAAACTGCTATGATAAGCTCATTGGTGACATCAAGGTCCATCACGAATAATGACTATAATGACAAACAGTGACCCTCACCATTTCATATCAACAACAACGATTTATGGTGACGGACCTTTTATGGTCGTCACTATTGATGCGTATATATGGTGGCGTTCGTTGACCGTCACCATTTCATATTTTGGTGAGGGTCAAAAAATGTCACCCTAAGCTCAATGGTGATGGTCAAAAGAGCATCCATCACCAAAAATTAATTGTCGTCATTCCCTATGAATATCAGGGCACGATGGAATCGAACCACCAACCTCCTGCTTATAAAGCAGGTGCTCTTCCATTGAGCTAGCACCCTTTAAAGAAGATACTGTAGAAAAGTTCTTAGTGAACCATTAACGTAAACAGAGCTAAGAAATATTGCTTTGTAAAAGAAATATTCATGGTCAAATTAACAAGAAAGTGACCTTTTAGCATCGTTGCACTAGTGCTTCTCTTACAATATTTGGCCTAAACAATAAACAAACAAACAAAAAACCTTTTCAATTTAGTAGGAGCATGCTGGGAAAATAATCTCACAAGAATACCTAGCATTCAACATTTTGACCCACTAAATCACTTTTACATCATTTTGAAGTCCTTCAACAAAGGGCTTAAAGTTGGGAACAATGTATGATATGGACATTTGTCCTTCAGGCATAGTTATGAGACACATAACCACTTTCACCCTTAAGAAAAAATGTGGTTGTAAATGCATGGTAAACTCTCTTAACCATAAATATGCTCTTAGTATGGTATTGGATTCTCAGACTAGTGTCAGGTTTAAGGGTTCCAAAGACTTTAGATTTTAACTATGATATGGTGCACGCTAGGCTTAAGGAAAACATATTATTTAGGAATTTCATGTTGGGAAACCTCCAAATTTGTGTCCAGGAAAACTCAAGTTAAATGGACATATTTTTGTATAATGGTTGTGACTCATATGGATGCACATTAATATACATTTTTTTTCCTAAATTTGAATAATTTATGTATTTTTTGGTCAACCAATTTTTTGATCCGATTTTTATCTAGTTCCGATTCGATTCACATTTTTGAGGTTAACCATTTCGATCACTGGTCCAGTTCATGTAATTAAATTGATCGTAAAAGATAAGGTCGTATTAGTGTGTTCATGAGAGTGTTGCGTGCATTAGTAAGATGGGAGTTACAAAAATCTTCACCTATGCCCAATTGGAAAATTGGAGTGTCGTAGATGTAATAAAATGTGTAAGAGAATATCCTAAATTTAGAAATAAGAATCTTATGATGTGTCATTGGGGAAAAAATATTTCAATTACCTGGCAATATCTTCTTGCACCACATGAAAACCTTGCAGAGTAAGAGAAAGAATGCACACGACAAATACATATAATTATGAAGTAGAAGGTTATAGACTTCAAGTGAAAAAGCGTTGGACAACTCACTATAAATAACATCAACCACTTCAAGCACAAAATGGTATAGCATAGGATGTCTCAATACATCAAGAAAATCAAATACATATGCATTACCACGTTTTGTTTCAGAGACAATATTTAAATCTCCTACCATTCAAGAATTTTAGTAGTTACCAATTCGGGCCATAAAAATTATAGACAAAATAGCCATCTTGAAAAGAGAGAGCTCAGCTAACTCCCTTAAACTTGGACTCTTCTTAGGGAAACAAAATAACAACATAAAAGTTGTGTAATTGTGAATATAAATAGCTAAACACTCTAAAACTATTAAAGAAAGCCAGATCAATGCAACAGAAAGAACAAGCAGGTAATAAGCAGTGAAAATTAGCTCAAGGAATAAAAAGTAGAAGGAAAGTTCTCAAAAGTATGGCATGTAACGGAAGCTCTAAGACACTAGAACAACATAGACATCGAGAGAATCAAAGGAAACTAAAAATATCAAGCAATAAAAACTACCCACCAAAAAATGTCAATTATTGAATAAGCAATATATGATGTCTCAATCCTAAAGAATACATCCACAAAACTAAACAACTTTCATACTTCCCATAGTTTACAAGAGCTTGGCTGAAAAATACATATGCATTATAAAAATTAGAGAACAATGTTAAATGCCATAAAAAGGTCCAAAATGATTAATATTTTTCACTCACCTTTACACGTTTTCCATAAAGGACTGAATGGAGGTCTTTAATGGTGTTGCGAGCTCTGCTCCTCATGGACAATTTATACACCACTGCATTATCAAGAAAGTCGTATTGTTGTCAATATTCATAAGCAAATATTCTAATAGAAGGATGCAATTGAAAATTATCTGAAATGCTACGATGCATAGTCAAGAAAGTCTTAATGTTGACAATTTGCTTTCTTAAGTGACAATTCGGAAGCAAAGAATCTAATACAAAGATACAATTGAAAATTATCAAAAATGGATTCTGATCTGAAATGCTTGGTAGGCTTGCCTCATCATGAATAGGATATAGACTACCCTCATAAGACTAGACAATTATGGCCGATTTCTTAAGTTGCAAGTAAATATGTGTCTTGAATACCACACACCATTACTTTCATTGCCATAAATCAAATACACACACACACACACACACCAAACTCCATGACAGCTAGGCCTGTTAGAGTGGCAACACTCTATAAGTATTTTTCAGGAGTCATTAATACTTTGCCACATTTTATTTTTAATATGTGACCAATGTAATCTTAGATGTTGTAGTTAGGGGTAGTAATTAGTGGTCAAGATTCATTAATACATTGCTGCATTTTATTTCTAATATGCAACCAAAGTAATGTTAGATGTTGTAGGTAGGGGCTATGTGGTAAAACCACCTAACCAATATGAAATTTCATAAATGTGATATATAGTGTTTTATAGTGTGTGAGGAGAATATATGCTTGCAATGTGAATAATAAAGTAACTATTTATTCTCACAGACCAACATTTTGTGTGGAGGAGGTTTGCACCCTAATGTCTTGCAAGACCTTTGGGCTTTGAGCAGTTTCCAAAGACACATTTGTGGTTGTATAATTCCATTTATTATTTATTTCCTTGGGATGAAAAGAAGTGATAGATACTTGATTGTCTTCCAACTATTGGTTTTTTATCACAAAATGAGATGAAGTCATTAACATAGGCTTTCAGATTTCTTTACAAGATCTCTTCCAAGAAATGATTGCCTACTTCCCTTCTCAAAATACCTCAAAGTATAACCACTGTGGCAGCACTATTATTAGACTAGTCATATGTTTCATGTAAATTTGAATAGTGAACTGAAGTTAAGCCATGGACACTGGCAATGATCTCCCTTTAGCAGAAGAGTCGTAATTTTTTCCAGGGCATATGAACAAGTAAAATAAAATCAAGTAGACAGTTAGTGATGAAACACTATATTTTCATTTTGCACTGTGCACTTGAAGATTGTTTTTCTGGTTCTTTTCAAATAAAAAATAAAATAAAATAAAAATCATTTTCTCCATGGAAAAAAATAATCCTAGAGGAAACTTTGGACATTCCTTGCAAATCATTACATTCCTTCCACTATTTGGATAATTTCATAAATAAATCTTGTAACAAATAACTCATCAAACAGCATGAACTGCTATTATTGAATTCAGGAATTGATCTGCATGAATTCAATTAGCTCTTCAGTTGTTGTTATCATCTACACAACTATTCTCCTCCTTCCTAACAATTCAAAAAATAAATAACTCCCATTTTTTCTTCTTTAAGTTGTTGTTAGACAACCATTTCACACATATTTATTCACTCGGTAACACTGCATTTGTCCAATTTTAACATTTTCAAAGTTTCAAATAGCAATGAAGAAAGTCTAAATAGACAACCATAGACTCCTTCAAATTCCAAGTTTCTGGATGGAAGACATTCATCCAATCAGAGTTTAAAAGATAAAGATAATTTGCACAATGTAGGATGGTCAAGACTTTGTGTGACTTATTAAGACTTGAAAGGAAAAGATGATTGAGGATGCGTTCTTGAGTTGCAGTGTCGCTCAGGATTTCTCAAGTTGGATCATAATTGAATACTCAATGTTGTTTTGGGTCAATTTGTAGTACCGACCCACTAAGATCTTTGCGTACATGGTTCATTCATATTCTCAATGAAATCCACCTAATTGTATAGGAAACTTTCGGAAGGCCTATCACACCGCCTAGAGTTTACAACCAACACAATCCACTCATAGAGAATTCAACTTACAAATGACCCATACTCTATCAAAGGTTGTGATGCTCACGTTAGGAGGGAGCTATATATATGACATTGGATACACATACCAAGCAACCAATGCAGACTTAAGCTTTCTCTAGCTAGGTGGGGTGTCTACTCCCTATTGGATTTTCACTCAGAAACACATGAAAAAGATTAATCAAAGGCAAACCTAAGATTTCATAATAGAGTTCTTGACATCATGCATTGCCTCCTGTTATACACTAGGCTTCTTTAATATGCCATGATGGTCAACTCACTTTGTCAATACGATAGGAAGTAGCTATGATCTACACGATTGAACTCTGAAGAACATAACTTGTTGAATCAATGCTTCTAGCATTCCCTTGTAGTTTAAATCCAACTTCTAAGATGTGAGGAAATTGAAAGCTAGAACAAATTAGAAAATTTGATTCCAACTTTTATGTTGGCCATCTATTTAAACCCACTTTTTCAACAAGTTGCTCATTGCACTCAAATAAAAGAAACAACATTCCAAGGAGCTTGCAGAAACTGAAATCCTGCTAAAATTTTCTCTTATTTTTATTCCAGAATCCACAACTCTCTGAGATAGTTACAACCCTGAATTATGTGCTTCAAAGGATGGCTCAAGTTTTCTATCCATGTCACAATAAATTTTACACCCTACATTACCCCTTGTCAAGGCTCTGACATGTGTTTGCACACTAAGAATCAAGAATACACCATTCAATCCTTATGTTATGTAAAGACCTACGAACAATAGGGGGAAAAGGAACCTCTCACAAATGATATTAATAACTTTGTACATTCAAATAATAAGAAAAGTATAATTATGTTGTAAAGCATACCTATTTGAAAACAAATTTCCTAAATTGCTACGTGTACCATTATGCACCCTTGATTTTAATGTTAGACGATTCAAATAATCTCTACCTTAAGATTAAAAACTGTTATTTTTAATCAGTTACACAGAAAAATATATATTAATGAACATCAGAACTGTGTGAGGGTTTCTACCGACATCAGAACTCCATGAGGGTTTCTGCTCTCATACATTAAGCTCATTTTCTTCTTCGGTGGCTGCGAGCTCATTTTCTTCTCCGGTGGCTGCGACTCACTTTCTGCAAGTCGGGCGTGACCATGGCCTTAACCCTTAGTGGAACAACACATGTTAGTGTTTCCTCGCTGTCTTTCGCTGGATATAGGAGGAATAGCCTCTGCCCTCTTCATCATTTCTTTCATTCCCAAAGCACATAAGCTTTGAAGTAGAGGCCAAGGGAGCTCTTAAGCAACAATGATCAACTCTGAGATTAGGTTAGCCATATTGTTTCTATAGAGTTCTTCTTTTAAATTATTTTCCCTTGTTTTTGGGTTGGGGGTTCTTATTTATGCCCTGTTTCTTTTGATTTTTTTGCCCTGTTTGTGGGTCATGGTTTGTTATTGATAATAATGGGAGTTTATATAATTATGTTTCAGAATTCATGGTAAGTTATTCATTCATGGCGATGCCCAAGTTTGGTGGGTGGCAGAGCTCAACAATGCCCACTTACTACTCCATGGTATTTGCCACCGTTAGAGAATAAAAAGCAAAACAAGATTGAAATCGGCCTGGAGGATACTAATAATGTCAGAAACGATGATAATAATC